>CM073779.1:39612763-39770366 GCA_037158775.1 Hetaerina titia
AATCTGAAAATAATAATTTGCACTAAATTCATCAGAAGAGGTGTATTTTTATTGATTTTGCTTTGGACATGCAGAGCTGAAGAAGGAATAGATTTGGGCTCAAACATCTACTCAAACATTATTTTTTAAAAGAATAATGCTGGGTTATTCCAGTTGAGGGGTGGAGAGCGTTGGACTACTGACCTGAGGTCCCGGGTTCAATTCCTTACTGAGGCTCTCTGGACATCCTCAGCTTCACCCAAGCTTTGTCATTTTTTGTGTACCAAACCCTTCTGGGAAACCATAGCCAGCACAGGAAAAGGAACTGGCCCCCTACTCTGGCGTGTGCATTTCACACGCCATCCAGCTTAGTACTAAGCAAAGCACTTCCCTCAACTATCAAAACTACCTTTGAATTGATAACTGTGGTTGCTTGTTTTATTGTGCTAAAAGATATTTAAATTTCTCATTGTTCTGTGGATGGTCCTGTGGAAATACTTCTCCATTGAGAGCCCTGCAAGTGCATTTAATTTTCCAGGGTTCATCATAGTGCTCTTTAGGAATGTTTTTATTTTTTCTCGTGTTGAAAAGAAGCAGCTCTGATCTGAGATCCAAAATTAAATTTCGTCACATAAGGCATTTTGGAACCCCTTATGTTGCTGATATATTACCCATGTTGCTGATATATTACCCATGTTGCTGATATATTACCCAAGTTCAATGCCATATTTGCTATTTATTAACAGAAATGTTACCCTTTAACTCCCAAGATTTGAAATGAAAAATCTTCTCTCATTTCACATCGTTTCAGTACTATTTTCATTAGTTAGCCTTCATTCTATAACCAAACTAATCTTAAATCTTTCTAATATTCTCCCTATGAACTCCTTCAGCTTTTGAATCTTAAAATTGTGCACATGACTTTTCATTTTTCATTATTTAATAGCAAGAGAAATCTTTTCCCTATGAATGTTTTTAGTAGTTCAGAACTAGTAAAAACTATTGAACAATTATGCTTGTTCTGTGAAGTTATTAGCTGAAGAATGTTGTTAATGGTTTGAAATCTCTTATTGAATAACTTCCGTATTTTCTATATGCAGTAGAACTCCAATTATCCGAAGTCCAACTATTATCTGAATCGCTTTAGGCACCGTCTCATGCTGTAGTTTTAGAAACCGAATAGGCCCAGTGGAGGGGTTAGTGTGGCTACGGGTGATCTGCCACTGTTTGTTTTGATTGCTTGTTGATTATGTGGGGTATTTTATGCGCCAACTTGTTTTCTTTGAGAGTGAGTTTCATTGTTCACCATGGCTTCGAAGAGAAAACGTGTTGTTTTATCTTTAGCGGACAAACTCAAACTCATAGAGCAATCGGATAAGGGAGTTACGGGCAAAAAGTTGGCAGAGCAGTACGGTGCTGTAAGCAATTTGCTAGCGATGTATGGTTAACATGCCAAAGTGTCACTTCTTTTAAATCAGTTAATACATAGCTTTTTCTCATTTTTCTTGTAGTTTTCTTTGAATAGACCCTTCCTCCAGACAAAACTCCAATTATCCGAATTTTCGATTGTCCAAATGAGGTCCAGTCCCGATTGATTTGGATAATTGGAGTTCTGCTGTGTGTTCATCTGCTACCTCATGTCCCACCCAAAGGGCCTGGGTTTGAATCCCGGTGGCATTGGTATCCCGATCCCTACTTGAGGTGCTTTGTGGAGGGCACTTCGAGTGAGTACGCCATTTGTCTAATGGAACATTAGGCTGCGGACCCCTTGGTGCCTTTCGCTAAGAGTAGGGTAATGCTGATGCTGGGTTTTTCTCCAACTTTCGTCCTTTTCAGTCCATCCTTAATGGCGCAATGATCTCAGCTGTTAGTCACCTAAAACCCCTATAACTACTACTACTACTCCCTCATGCCTTTTGGATTTCTCTTCAAGGCTATTACTAAATCCACTTTTTCCATATGCATCTGTCATTCTTAATTGCAGTTAGCTTTTTATTAAACGTCTGCATGTCTGATAACAATTTTTAGTACTCTGAAGCACAGGTAACTGAAAGTGACTTCATCGAACTGTTGCCTCCTCTCATACAATAATTCCAAGTTATCCTTGCCTAGATATTCAGTCAAAGTTTTAGGTGGGTTCCCACCATGTGGGAGAAATTCATATTTACACATATTTGTTCTTATCCTGTTTGGAGTGATACATCCCATACAAGTTGATGATCCCTGTAGTATGTAAATTTAAAAGTCCAAAATCTAGACCCGTACTTGCTCTCTCACTTTGGCAATTAAATAACACAATTTGGCACTTTGGCAATTAAGAACACCTCATGAGAATGTTTTATCTTTAGTTGCTTTGGATAGATTCTCAAGTCATTTGCATATTTCATTTATCTTCTCGGTTACCACTTTTCTGTTCCTGTAGTTCCTGAAAGTTTCTTTGAGATCCTCTATGGTTTTTTACATGTCTGACACTCCTCTAGCAAGATTCTTGGCAACACTGAGCAATCCTAATAGCAATACAATAGAAAAAATCAAACTGCCCAAGCACTTTTTTTTTAATTGGTACTTTTGTTTGCATTTTATGTTTTCCATACATCCAAGCTTTCCAAATACTAGCGATTAGATTCTCATTTGCATTCTAGTTTTTGTTCAATGTTAGAAAGTGCTCAATTTTTAGTCTGTTATTGCCTCCATTGGCCAGTGTGGTCATTTGATAGTGAGAAACCAGAAATTTTTGTATTTCCAGCTCAATGGGCACATCACATGAAGCTCATCATGTATCATATTCATGACAAAATCATTGTAATTGTGATTTAATTGGTACATTGCTATCTAAGGGCGCCCAAGGAGTGGCTATTATCATGGGTGAGATATTTTGGTATATTAGAGTAGGTGTGGAGTTGACTCCTCCATGTTTATCAAGCATAATATTCCCCTGATACCCTCATGGTTCTCCAAAGCAGTCTTTGATTAATACAAATTATGCTTAACAAATTTTCCTTTGTGTTTCAAAACTGACATGAGTGTAGGAATGGATTTAAATATTATACCTTTGGCCTGTTATTGCATTTTATAATTATGGTACGTTCGCTGTTATAAACGACATGTAGTTACCACAGGGGTCATAAAATTATATCTGGGGATTGCATTATAATTATTGTGGCCCTGTTTTCAATTATTGAACTGCACAGATTAATTATTCATTGTTTTTACACTCATCTTTGGGGAAATTGGCGGGAACTATGTACTGATTTCAAATTATTTTTATCGGATATTGAAATGAAGATGTCATGAAGGGGACAAATGAACTTAAAAAAAGAGGAGATTTCTCAACTCTTTAGTAGCGCATACGAATATTTTCATGTTTTTCTTTCTTGCTTTTGTACCTGTGTGTGTGGAAATTGAAGACATGCATTGCTTTGCTAGGTGTGCCATGGTCGCTGTTGCAAGTTGTGATGTTTTCTAAGTAATAATAATGCAGGCATAAGTAAGCAAGCAAGTATAAGCAAGTGGGAATAAAATGAATACACCCTCGATAATTTGATACATTTTGTGAGATAAGTTTTTAATTTTAAATAATTTACAAAAAACAAAGTTATTAATATTGCCTCACATGAATCGCAGTCTAGGTGTGGTCAGTATCAATGCAGTTAACCATAAACCCAGTAATCAATGGGAAGGTCAGTTTGGTAGGTGATGGTTGAGTTCACCCAGTACTAAGTCTGATGGCATATGTAATTCTCACATCAGGGTAGGCAGGCCAGTTCCTTTCCCTGTTCTGGTTATGGTTTCTTTGGAAGATTTGGTGCCCAAAAAATCACACAGCTTGGGTGAAGCATAAATAACGTGCATCTTTGACGGAACTCTCCGTAACAACGACCTTCTTCCTCTGTTCTCAATTCGTGTTCCCCCTCGGCCAACATGTAACTTGAGTCTGTTGCAGATTCCAAATTTCCATCTCTCGGTCTTTCAAGGTTCCCTATTCCAACGACTTCTGGCCACATTTAATTCCCTGAGCATCCAGTATCCTTCTCTGGACTTCTCTCTTCCTCCCTCAATGCTTTCACCTCCTTCCTTAAACGTCAGATAGTAACTTAGCTCTCTGGTTGCTTATGTCCTCTCCTGCCATATCTGTTCTTGATATTATTTGTTAACTTTTCATTATTGTTTATTGCTTTTACTCATTCTTTTACTTAGTGTATATTGTATGTCAGCCAATTTAAAAGCCTTTGTGCTGCTTTTGGCTTCTTTGTTAAATAAATAAAGCTGAGGGTGCCCAGAGATGATTGCTAGGGAATTGAATCCGGGCCTTCTGATCAGTAGTCCAATGCTCTACCCCTGGACTACCAAGACCCTTTATTTTAATGTTTATGGCTTCAAATGTCTTGGGTAAGCTAGGCTTAAAATTCGTGGATTTAGATTTGGAATGAAACTTATATTGGATAACATTTTTTTAATGACCAAATCGAAAAGTGATAAAATATTTTGATTCACTTAATCCCTAAGATTATGATTGGCGAAAGAAATTTTAATTTCCCGGGAATGAATGTTTAACTAGGAGAAATTGAGGAAGTTTCAGCTCTAAGAACAACTTAGAAAATTTATATGGTCCAGCCCATTGATATTTTCATGGACATTGATGAAATTGTTCATTATTCAGAAGATTCGAATCCCAATAGCTATGAAGTCATCCACCCCACGTGTAAAGCGTTATCATTAGCTCTAGATACTTTTCACTTCGTAAGAAAACTGAAAAGTGTATCGCTTCGGGATTTTTCCCGTTTAAGATGGTCTCGGTGGAGCATGGAGCTCTCCCGGCCAAGCCCGCCTCGC
Organism: Hetaerina titia; assembly: GCA_037158775.1. Classification (NCBI taxonomy): domain Eukaryota; kingdom Metazoa; phylum Arthropoda; class Insecta; order Odonata; family Calopterygidae; genus Hetaerina; species Hetaerina titia. The sequence continues at coordinate 39,617,576 of CM073779.1, forward strand.
GCTGTTGCGAGGGGAGGTTGGGACGGCGGGAGATGGCGTTTGACCCACTCTCGGAGCTGGAGTTCAGCCATCCCTCGTGTCGCACCCACCGCCTTCTCTCATGCGGCCCCTCTGTGCGCCCCACCCGCCCAAACACACGTAGGCACTCTCATCCCCCGGCAGTGTGCCGCTCTGCTCTCCCGTCCTCCCCCGGTCGCCCCAACCCTCTTCCCCTCTCCCCCCCTTCGTCAACCTCCTCCCTGGAATCGCTCGCCACTCGGCCTCATGCCGTAAAGAGTTCCCGGCCGTTTTCTCGAGAGAAGCCTCGGGCTGCCGTTTCCCGTCTCCGGCTGAGGGAAGGCATTTCGCGCGGGGAAACGACGCGCTCCGCTTCTTCGTTCTTCGGGTGAGTCCGCAATGCCCGTGGTGGAGTCTCCGTGATGGAGTGGCGTGGCGCCATTCCTTTATCCTCAATCGTGTCCCCCCTCCCGGCGACACTCTTCTCCTTTCCTCTCCCATCGACTCGTCTTCGTGATGCTCTCGCCCCCCCGCGACTGTCTGGCTCTATGTATGCAGTGTCCAGAGGAGCCGGTCTCGTGGTTTCATATCCCCCGAGTCGGAGGTGAAGTTGCTTTGCGGGGTGGTTTGGAGTCAAACTTACGGCACTCGGGTTGTGAGTGCGACTAGCTCCGGTGTCCTAGGAATTCCAATCCAACCGGAGCGTGGCTGCGAAAACGGGCCGACGCACAGAGACAAGCATGTGCAGCCAAGGTTTGCAACCACGGATGTAGACCATGCACGTAATAAGCCTGGCGTTTAGATCAGTCGTAGGGGTATGATGGACTACCTTGCGTAGACTGTTGCTGGACTGTAATGCTGTTAGCTTACCTGATGATTAAATGTATCGAGTAGGAATTTTTTTGGACGGTAGCATAAATATTTCATTTGATAGATGTTTTTTTCGAAAAATCGGTCGTACACGTCCATGTACGATATTTTAATATGCAGAGTAAACAAGTACCGCAAAACCACCTCAAAGAGTTACTACAGTGCGGTAATTTCAAAGTGTAAAAATCATTCGTCTAGTCCCGGATCCTGGCCTAAGCGAATGATTTTACACTTTGGAATTGTTGCCTTGTAAGGCGCGCTAGCGGATGAATCCGCTGAAACATACTGCCGCGACCTCTCCAGTAGTTTCTTTTAATGTATCAATCAAGACAAGTTACTAGAGGGAGTAAGTGGCGGTCTCCGCGGCGACTCATTTCCGAGGGGAATCGGACCACGTGGGTCATTCGACTCGGAGAGCCGGTCGCTGACGTGGTGTTTGCCAAGAGCTCCAGGATGGGGTGTGATTTGGGTCATGGAGTGGGGGAGAGCGCTCTTCGAGGCGCTCTTCGGCGAGGGAGTTCGATATTCACTTTCACCCTAGTTTCGGTATTTGATCGCGCCTTTGAATGGCGAAGCGATATTTGAAGGTCGAGCGTTGGGCCATTTCAGAACGGCATGAGTAAGGGAAGAGCAAGAGGGACTTACCCCTGGGCATTCAAACCTACTACACATGTGTGATAAAAACAAGTGGCAATTCTGAGAAATGACGAGGAATAGGGGTGTTAGGGGAAAGTAATGGAGCGGTTTCCTTTATCCGAGTTTAGAATTAACGAGGTTACGCATTATCAGAGTTCTACGTAGGTTTTCCCATTTTCCCATGCTATTTGTTAAGCCAATTCAGTTTTGGCCATCAGTAGCTGCTTTTGCAAATGAAATAAAAGCAGTTTTTGGAGAAAGTAATATTTTTACAGGTATTTCTTTGCATATTATCATGTCGTATAGTAGCAGGCATTGAAATATATTCGTTCCGTCATGATTTGTTGCTAATACTCCTTCCGTGTAATCTGAGTTTTCGGTTGATTGGGCAGCCCTTGTCCACGTGACCTCGGATCATACAGGCTTTACTGTGTTTTCTTATTCGATCCCAAATTTCAACCTGCCTTCTGTTAAAGAAATCACTGGAAAACAAAGAATGAATTAGTGTTGTTTTTAAGCTTTGAACGAGCTGTTAATGATAGGAACCCAAAGCGGAATTTCAAGAAATCACTATTAGTCGAATGTTAGTATGTGTTCTGATTGAAAATTAATAGGAAATTGCGGAAGATTCGCCACCAATAAAGTATGTGGTCATTTCAGCAAGCAATGCGTAATTGCCACTTAATGGCTCTCGCTTTGAATCCATTTCCTTAAAGTTTTTCCTCTCCCCAATCCCTTCCGACGGTTTTCAGAGTAAAAACGTGGATGTAAATCTTTCATAGGAGATAAAGTGTTACGATATGAATGAATTCAAAATTCCAGATTAGGCTGATGAAAAATGTGAAAACGGGATTTTACATGGGTCGTCCAATAAATTCTCAGGAAAAAATAGAAAAATAATTTATTTTGGGTAGATTGTTTAAAATCTGTTAATCTCGGTTTAGTTCGTTACACTTTCCCAGCGTTTCTCCAAATTTGTTTTATCCTCCTAAAAGTAGAATTTCGGAAGGTCCTCAGAGTAGGTATTGTGTTGGCGAAGACTCCTCTTTCGACGCGAGTTGTTTTCCGTCGAGCAATATTTTCAAGTTTGGAAATTATAAAAAAATTACTGGGGTCAGAAAAGAAATACTTGGTTATTCCACATATCATTTTATTTAACATGACCACGATTTCGACTTACAAAGTCATCTTCTGACTGAAGATGACTGTAAGTCGAAACCGTGGTCGTGTTTAATAAAATTATATGTGGAATAACTAAGTATTTCTTTTCCGATATGAATCGCTTCCACAAAGTGATCCCTGAAACCATTCTATGCTAAATCACTGGGGGCCAAATATGGGGAATACGGTGGATGTTGTAATCATTCGAAATTTAATTCCATAATTTTCGCTATCAACACTGCATATGTGCACGTGCGTTACCTCGATGAAAGAGAATTTTTCCTAAGCCAAAAGAGGACGTTTTTCACTGATTCATTTGTTTAACCGCTGCAATAAGGTCGCATAATACTCTCTTTTTATTGTTTGTCCTTTTTGCAAATAATCGATGGAGATGATTCCTCGTGTATCGCAAAAACCGTGGCCATCTCCTTGTCGGTCGAATTCACCGTCTTCGCCTTTATTGCAGCCGGATCTCCTTTAGAAACCCACTGTTTCGTTTGTTCCTTTGATTCTGAAGTGTGGTAGTGTACGTACCCATGTTTCGTTCATAGTTACGTATTGACGCAGAAACTCGTCAGGGTTGCGATGGAAAAGCGCCAAACCAGCCTCAGAATCGACCACATGATTGCGTTTATTGTCCACTTAGAGCAAAAGCGGCACCCATCTTGTCAAGATTTGTTTCACCCAATTTTTCGTGCAAAATTATGTACATGGTGATAGGCCTGTGGCCTCAACTATTTCGCGGCCATTGATTCGTCAATCACTCAAAGCAATATCGTAGATTTTGTCAATCATTATGGAGGAAGTCAGGTTCCCTGGACGTCCCGAACGATGTTCATCATTTGTGAATACACGACCACGGCAGGCAATTGTAAACAGCCGCAAACACAGGGGGAGATATGCCATTAACTTCTTCCAGCTCGGCTGTGATCTCTCTCATTGTTAAGCCTTCTAATTGGAAGTTTTTAATCACATCACAAAACTCATTTTTTATGAAGGGCATGAATTCTGCTGAGGATATTAATGGTTTTACATTAATAATATGCATGGGATAAGCATAGCTGTTGATCAGAACTTTCATGTTGTCCACGGCATTGTTTTTTTAACAAGCATTTTAAACTAATACATATTTCTATATAACCTATTTCATATTTGCCGTAAAATCGGCCGAAATTCCTGATTTTGTAGGTGGTAGTTCGTCTCGGGATTCTGGTTGAAGGACGTGTCGGCAAGGTTGTAGTAACTGCAGTAGATAGTTAACACTTAAATTGTACCCGAAAGTCTTGATTTGGACTTAAAAATTTTTTTTTCGTGAGACACAACCGGTCAAAAGAGGAAATTTATTGGTGGCCAAGAACTAGGTTTGTAGAATGCAGGCACACGCTTGATACAGCCCACTCTGCAGTGGTGCTTCCGAGGGAACCCTCAAAAGAATTCTCTTGGGGAAGTGTGGCACTTCCCTATGTGTCACCGCCTTTAGTGTCCATTTGGGCGTCATTAGCAATTAGAGTAACTCCACGTAGTCGGTAGTATGGGGAAACTTACGGTATTTAACACCCTTTAAAGTTTGCATATAATTCGAGGTATAAATTTCGTCGAAATAGTCCATTAGATTGACAACGAAGGGGCTGATTTTCGAAATTACAATTCCTAGTGATCACTTATTACTAGCTTACTAATTGCAATCAATTATGCATTTCTTCCTCTTGAGTTTCACTGGATGTGATTTGGAAAGATTCATGTTACGCATAGCAAACTTTCCAGTTTCGATGTTGAAATTTTTCTAGCGTGAGGAGCAGAGGCGTAAAAGACTTTTTTGCAAACCCACTTGGGTATTTTATGAAGATGAAGGCCTGGGGTTCATTGCCGTCAAGCATCTAAAGGTAAACATACAATTGGTTGTAAGCACACTATTATGTGTATGTTTTGTAGGTGTAGTCACTAAGTATAGAGGCCCTCCAAAGGACGTAACCTCAAGAACAAGCAACCTTTTTTATCGGAGAAAGGACACACTTCACTCACAAACTTTCTTTCAACCGCCAAATAATTTTTATTGCCCCGGAGGCATTATTGCTGCATGCGGACCAGCATTTCTCTTCCGGCTGCGACTTCGCAGTTGTCTCTCTCTCCAGAAACCTGTAATGAGATTCGAGGTGGACACGGCGGCATCAGTGACAGTCGTCGCATTCAGAAAGTGTGTTTGCTGCAAGCCGCAATTTCTGTTTTCTTGGCTGAAACTTAAATTTTGAAGCTACCGGGTAACACTTATGTGGTGTGGAGATCGTGCGTAATTTTAATTCCCAGTCGCCGTGCGTTATCAATCTCTCTTATCTATTGAATCGTGTTGTCTGGAATGGGTGAAAGTTCCCCTTCCCTCAAGACCTTTGCAATTCGCTATAAAGTGCAATACCTACTCATAAGATGAAGGGCATGTGTAGACTAAAAGGTATTAGTGTTTACTTACTCTTGAAAAAATAACGACGAAAGGGATCGGATTCTCGAGATCAATGCAGACATTCCAAAACCTGCTTGTGGTAATACTAGCGGCGGCAAGTGTACTGTAAATTTCTTTGTTAATTTATGATTGAAGTAGAAACTTCCTCTGCGCGGAATATTTCCAATAAAATATCTTTAAGTTCATACTCCATATTAATTATTTTAATTTGATAAGTATTTATTTCGGATTGGATTTTTTTAAACGGTTCAGATTCATTGCTTTTCATTTGAGTAATTAATGAGAGACTATCATTGTTGTTAGTTTCCCGATTCGTTTTTTCGATTAATGACGTTGATTTCTGCACGGGTGCAATTTTTGTAAGGTGGAATTATGGTGCCCCGGGTATCTCACGCACCCCACGGCTTGCGTGTTAATTGGCGGTGCATTAATTCCGGAGACAGAACTGCCTGCGTCATTGTCGGAAAAGGCCGACAGGCGAGTAGGGAGGCACAGGGGGAAGCGATGTTCCTAGCGATGCGTAACAAAAAAATTTCTAGGGAAGAAGACGCGAAGTTTTTTCCTTAGGCTCCTCGTTATGATTTAATAACATCAAAAATGCTTAAGGTCCTAAGGGAGGAAGTGATTGTGTTTCATGAAGACTTCATTTGTATTGATTTTTGGCCCAAGGAAAGAAAATGACTCCTTAATGCTGCTATTATAAAAATAACCTTCCTTGTGTGAAATCTAGGGTTGAAACGCTAAATGACACCACACGGTCATGTTGCACTTGCCCTCGTAAATTGTCAGTGAAACAAAATGAAATGTTCATTCAATGCAAACCTAGACATTTTTCTTCTTTTCAGAAAATGTTTGATCGTGTGATTTTTATTATAGTTATCAAGGCGTTGATTTTTTGTTGGAATTGTCTAACTTGAAATCTATTTTCACTGTTTTTCACTATGTACCCGATGCTATCATTCGCTTAAACTAGCAAATAAATAGTATCATAAATGTCAGACCTTTGTCTTTCTGGTGCTTTTCCCATGCACCTTTTAAATGTTCATTGTGACACGTCGGCCATATCGGTGTAAAATTTCATCTTTAATACCCACTGGGCATTGTATTCATTGTGAGATGCATTCAACATGTTCACAATCCACTCATATGTTTAGAGTAAGTTACAATAAGGAAAAATGATAGAGGATAGGAACACAAAGAACGAACACAGGAGAGGGTGTATATATATATTTGTATGTCGTATGCATGTATTTATGTGTACGATATGTATTTAGTATACATATATATGTATATATATATATATAAGTTAATGTTGTAAATGGGATCGTTGTCTGTAGTTTTGGGGACATGCTTCCCACACATACGTATATGATGATGACTCAACTGTCTCTCATAGTCTACGTCGCATTTTCGAGGCGACGATCTGTATTTGCTTCATGTGCAGCTTCCAGTATCCTTAGCCGCTCGACCGCCACTCGGGAGCCATTTAATTCATTTATATCGGTCACTCTTCGTAGCTTACTTCGGTGCCGGGCACTGACGTCACGGGCGAAATTCCACGCAGTGTCCTAGGAGTTGCTCTTGTTTTCAGGCACGCATTTCTCCTTGAGAGTCGGAAACTCGAAAGAGTAAGCGCCAAGGCTACACCTCGCTCGGGGAAGGGGTTGCGCGGAGGAGGAGGATGGGGGGGAGGGGACTCGGCTCGCCGCCCCTGCCTTCATCTGTGCGCTAGTGGGTTTGGGAGGGGACGGAGTCAGCTTGTGCTTTTTGGGCTAGACATGCCCCGATTGACCGAATTGCGAAATTGACGGGATCCGTGGACCACAGGAGCAAAAGCTCTTGTTAAGCTCTCGGGGCCTCCGAGAAGGAATTCAAGGTTGGCGGCGATGACCGACGCGTCACGTCTGGCGTCAACTTGCTCTCTTAACAAGTTTTCATTCGCCATTGGCATCGTCATTGGAAAACATTGGACGCTCTGAATTGGGTAGTAGCAATGGCGGGCCGTATTGTAAAGTAGGTTACAACGCCAGAAATATTGTTTGTCGGGAGTAGCGATAAATCCTTGGGGCGGTGAGCAGATGTTCTCGTGCCTTACCAGGGTTTTTCTGTTTTAGAGTATCGAAGAAAAGTCGCGTCGCCGATAAATCAAAGAAGAATCGTATATTTTTACTGTTGATTATGCGCAGTTCTTCTCGATTCATTGTTATAGATAAGTAATAAATTCAACATTAAAACTGTAATGATGCACGCTAATCTCTTTTCAGATAAAAATAATGTTTATGTATTATGATAACGTTCTTGAGGTGAAAGTTGCGGCATGCGTGTAGCGTATCCACGGCGTGTTGTGTTCTTTTCATTATTGGCGGTGCATTGAGCCAACGGAGGACTTGACGCGTGTCGTGGCCGGCGTCATAGGGTCGCGTTGGAGTGGCACCCGAAACTGCGGCTCGTTGTTGTTTGGGCGAGGAAGAGAAGCTGACCGCAGCAACTCATCCGACCTTGCCCACTTGTCAGTCGGACGATGATTTAATAAAAATGTATGGCAATGGTGGCAGCTAAAACCACTTGAAGCATTCGTTGCATTAAACCAATCCAATTCAAGGTCCATTAAAAATGCCCTTGTCATGTAAGGACTGCCAATGAAAACATGGAATAATCGCCAGTAAATTTTTCAATTATGAACAATGGACTTTCAATGTGTTGCGTGAGGCAGGTTCTAAAGTGAATCGTCAAGCTGGAATGTCATCGTTTAATGGTATATGTCAGGTTTTCATTGCAGAAGTGGGAATAAATCTTTTCGGGTTGCATGCAGTGCTTGACATAATATGTGCTGTTGTTATTTTTTCCTGTGCTATTTTTGCCATCTCACTCTGTTGAAAAGGGAACGTAAAGATTTGGGCGGACGTCCTGCGAACAAAGTCTATTGCTATGTACTGAGGCCATTAGTTGAAAATACATTTTAATATTACAATTAGGGGGTATTTCAAATTATTAAACCATTTTATTAATTTGAATTGTACTAAATTAAAACTGATCACAATAAATGTAACATTTTTGCAGTATCAGGACAATTCATTAAATGTAAAAGGCAATCAATTGTCATTCCGCTTGTAGTGACTGACTTGTGACTTGGCTTGATTGGAATGGCTTGTGGAGTGCTCGATTAACATAAAGGATAAGCATTTTCTCAGTGTGAATTATTTATGGTTATCCACTTTTCCACAGTTTGTGCTAAATCTTCACCTAAAGTTCTCATAGCGCTCGTATGCCGAAATGACGGCATTTGTTTGTTGGTCTTTGAAATAAACCTTCGTGTGGTTACTTTTCTTAAAATATATGCCGGGTTCTCTTTTTGGCAGCGCCTTCGAAGAATTTCAGGGCTCACATCTCTTGAACATTCTCCAGTAAGGGTTTGTGGCGGTTATCCCCGAAGTGCCGCGTGAACCTGAACTTAAGGTTTATTCGTAGCGGATATCCGGAAGAAAGTGGCTCTCTGGATTTCGTAGTCATTAATCGTTTTATTTTTTTAGTAATTTTTTTAGATTATCGCTCTGCGTAGATAACCCAGACGGCACCGGGGAAAAATGCATTGGAATGCCAATAAAATAGAGGAGGAATTGAAATGCTGAAAGGAGTTTTTATTTAAATGTAAAAGAAAACAAAATAATGGGCAAATGGCGGACGTTGTTGCAGCGGAAGCGTCATAATTTTTAGGGCCGGTAACTTTATAAATCTTTTGAGAATAATTAATATTTTTCATTGTACCATACGTCGTCCCATCGTTGGCAGGGTGAAATAAATTTGGCATAAACAAATCTGTCGTTTTTCGACGTGCCAGGCGGTATCCTTAACGTGGCACACTACCTCGGAAGGTGATGCGTTAGATGTTGAACAACATTTTTCCTCATAGAATTGGACAAATGTGGTTGGCATTCCCCTTATTGCCCTCCCCCCCTCACTGACCACCTCCTTCCCCTCTCCCGCCCCCGCCCTAAATTCATGGTGCTCAGAACTATTTTCGTCCTTCAACGCCTTCCTTCCAGTATCACCAGTATTTATTACGAAGTAGACTCGTCGCGTTCGTTGCGGAGCGGCGATCATCTCTGTCGTCGGCGTCCACGGGCCTCTCCCCTTGACACTTACCGGCGCTCCCGAGGACGCCGCGGATTCTTCCCGAGTCGATCCTGCTCTCCTGAGTGCTTCGCATCCTTCTGGGGGTATCTCAGCTCTCGGTAATGGTGGCGATAGAATAACACTTCATCACCGATGAGTCGACTTTTAGAAATACTGCACATTGCACGTTACCTCCTGATCTGTTTGCCTTTTTTTCTGGGAGAAATTGGCGAGAGTCTTCCCCGAATACCTTTCTTTGTTAGCTTTTATTCGTCATTCATGTGAGGGTCAGTTTACCGATATTGCAAATTTGTCAGCGTGCAAGCGTTATGCTTAGCTAATGTATTACACTTTTTTTATTTTTTGCGTCAGTGGTGATGAGAGGGTTAAAAAAGCTATTATTTGCGGTACCAATTGTTTGCGTACGGAAGCTTTTCACACCTGACTCCTGATGTGTTGAATGCTCCGGTCGCGAAATCGCCTGATTACCCGTTGATGTCACTGAGTCGGGTGTGAAAGTTCACCGCATTATGGCCGGTGAGAAGTCCAGATCATTAGTGTTACTGTAGCGCGTGTAAGTACGTATTTAGAAATTTTATTGTCTGTTCGTTCGATATTTCTATTTGTTGATAACTCTTGTTTCGTTTGAATAAATTGTACAATATCAATAGAATGCGTTGGTTATTGCGAAAAATATGCATGTAAAATTTCATTCATTTTAAACTTAAGTGATTCGAAACTGCCCTGCTCGGACAGAGACCGAGGATTGGTCGAATTGCATGGCGATTGTAATTGGTCATTTGAGGTTGTGTTGCCGCTGGACACTCGGCATTTCGATTCCACAGTGAATGCGATTCGCATTGCCTTCCGACTTCCTATTCCATCGGGGATCTCTAACTGCTGGTGTGCACCTGTAACATTTTGACTTTCTATTTCCACGGGAAAAGATTCCACTACCGCAGATTTCAACGAACCGTATCATACTCGGTTCACGACCCAATGATAACGCGGTGCGTCGCAATTCGACTGGAGCTACAAACAAATCTCTTGGAAGTGGAAGTACCAAGTTACATACATACATACACACGCACGCATATACGTATATAATTATATATATATATATATATATATATATGTATTCATTCAAACAGAAATAGGTATAAGGAAAGGGGATAGGAAAACACATAATAGGCGAAGACAGGACATGTGGGGAAGGCGGTTTTTGAGCAGATCACGAAAGTAAAAATATTTCCCTATCCGGGATTTGAACCACGGACCTTCCACTTTCCGGGCGGATGCTCTACCAGTTGAGCTAATAGGGAAACCTGATTTACCTTGAGATCTGCGATCTTATAAAGCGCCAAAGTGCTCCGATACATATTGCCCGAGAGATGGCGTTATGGAGCTGTTTCACCCACCAAAGGAGAAATAGACGGGACACAAGAAGGGGAAAGGATAGTAGAAAAGCATTCATACGATCTTATAAAGGATAGGAACAGTGCGTTTCATGGCACGCATAGCCAGAAGAAGAGACGAGCCACATTGGCCAAACACATATTCAAACTTGAAAATCCCGCCATATGGCGCACAAATATTCATTCAAACAGAAATAGGTATAAGGAAAGGGGATAGGAAAACACATAATAGGCGAAGACAGGACATGTGGGGAAGGCGGTTTTTGAGCAGATCACGAAAGTAAAAATATTTCCCTATCCGGGATTTGAACCACGGACCTTCCACTTTCCGGGCGGATGCTCTACCAGTTGAGCTAATAGGGAAACCTGATTTACCTTGAGATCTGCGATCTTATAAAGCGCCAAAGTGCTCCGATACATATTGCCCGAGAGATGGCGTTATGGAGCTGTTTCACCCACCAAAGGAGAAATAGACGGGACACAAGAAGGGGAAAGGATAGTAGAAAAGCATTCATACGATCTTATAAAGGATAGGAACAGTGCGTTTCATGGCACGCATAGCCAGAAGAAGAGACGAGCCACATTGGCCAAACACATATTCAAACTTGAAAATCCCGCCATATGGCGCACAAATATTCATTCAAACAGAAATAGGTATAAGGAAAGGGGATAGGAAAACACATAATAGGCGAAGACAGGACATGTGGGGAAGGCGGTTTTTGAGCAGATCACGAAAGTAAAAATATTTCCCTATCCGGGATTTGAACCACGGACCTTCCACTTTCCGGGCGGATGCTCTACCAGTTGAGCTAATAGGGAAACCTGATTTACCTTGAGATCTGCGATCTTATAAAGCGCCAAAGTGCTCCGATACATATTGCCCGAGAGATGGCGTTATGGAGCTGTTTCACCCACCAAAGGAGAAATAGACGGGACACAAGAAGGGGAAAGGATAGTAGAAAAGCATTCATACGATCTTATAAAGGATAGGAACAGTGCGTTTCATGGCACGCATAGCCAGAAGAAGAGACGAGCAGGGTCCCGGATAGGGTCCCCGGATAGGCCCGGGTCCAAATCCCGGATAGGGAAATATTTTTACTTTCGTGATCTGCTCAAAAACCGCCTTCCCCACATGTCCTGTCTTCGCCTATTATGTGTTTTCCTATCCCCTTTCCTTATACCTATTTCTGTTTGAATGAATATTTGTGCGCCATATGGCGGGATTTTCAAGTTTGAATATGTATATATATATGTATAATATACACTGTGTTATAAACCATAAACAGTAATCAGCCGGAATGTCGATTTGGAAGGTGATGGTAAAGTTCACCCAATACTAAGGCCGACGGCGTTTGAAATTCACACATCAGGGTAGGGGGGCAGTGCATTTCCCTGTGCCGGTTATCATTTCCCATCAGGTCTGGTACCCGAAAAATCACATGGTTTGGGTGAAGCTCAGGGTACCCAGAGAGGCTTGCTCGGGAATCGAACCCCGGTCCTCTAGTCAGTAGTCCAACTCTCTACCCCTGGATTGGGCCCGGGGTCGATTACCGGGCAAGCCTCTCTGGGCATCCTTAGCTCCAGCCAAGCTATGTGAATCTTTCGTAGCAAATCTTTCAGGGAAACAATAACCGGCACAGTGAAAGGAACTGGCCCCCCTTCCCTGATGTATGAATTTCACCCGCCGTCGGGCTTAAGGCTGAGTGAACTCTACCATCACCTACCAAACCAACCTTCGGGTTGATTACTGTGTTTTTTTAAGTGTATGTTTGCGTGTGTGTATACATATGTGTGTGGGTAGCGGTAGGCCTGGGGGTAAAGCGTTGGACTACTGACCGGAAGGTCCCGGGTTCGATTTCCGGGCAAGGCACCTTGGGCATCTCCAGCTCCAGCATTTGATTTTTCGGGTACCAGGGAAAGCATAACCGGCACAGGGAAAGGAACTGGCCCTGACCCTGGCCCTACCCAGATTTGTGAATTTCACGCGCCGTCGGGTGAACTCTACCATCAACTACCAAACCGACCTTCGGGTTGAATACTGTGTTTTATGGTTATATATATGTGTGTATAGATCGAAAAGGGAAGTCTCATGGAAGTGAATAATAAGTGAACTGAATACGTGTGTGCGTGAATATATATGCATACGCCGCATAATAACTCCGGAAACCACCTGTGCATAAATAGCGCGTTTAAAATGCCAATATTATTCTTATTTGTTACCTCCTTTTGGGGCGATTTAAAGTGTGTATTTGGCCTCGCATCGTGTATGGAAAGGATATGTGTAAAATTGAGATACATTAAAAGTGCACGTAAATTCAATAATAAGTTTCTCCATCGATCCTTAGGCTTTCATATTGCCTCAAAAACCGTTTGGAAGCGTCATTACGGCCATGGTTTTACTTCAAATTCCTTCATTGAATCAACTGCATACAAATCATGACGACACCTATATGGATAGTGTTTAATATCAGTCATACGCAAATGGAATGAATACAGCCTATGATCTCGTCGAAACCATTGTTTGATGTATTAATACAGTGGTAAGATATTATTGATATAATCCAAGAGAAAAAATTTTACTTGGAGAAAGTTTCTGTTGCCGTATTCAACCATTCTTTGTTCTTATTGATTGTCAATTCTAGCAGTTTGAACATAATCGCCAGCGATCAATTTCCGGAACTTAAATTTAATTTCTCTCAGTCGGTATCAATTGCAGCCTCATCTTTAAAGCTTCTGTTCGTTTTGAAGTAGATTGTGTCTGTTTGATGAGTAATGTAGACATGAATTAATCTGTAGGCAGTTCTATTGTGTACTACTTATCTGAAAAGGTTACAGCATCATCAAATTTCGTCAAAAATTTAACCTTTTAAAAGAAGCCAGTCCAAAAGTGGCTTTCTTAAATATCGGCAGCGAATCGAGGGTGATAGTGCGAAAATGAACAATGAATGCGTTCTTCGTCATTGGCACGTACATATGTACAACTTAATATCATTTGTTTCGGTGATAAGCCACTGCTACCGTCCGCAAAAATCAGACTTGTTCCTTGGTCATCATTGGATAATCAACTCGAAATTACAGATATACAAACTTCAGAACAAAAATGAATTAAAAAAGTTTTGTGCGTCGGAACAGTCGTTCGTTGAGTCTTGTTTAAATTTATGTAGATCTGGTAACTACTTCGCGACGATGGAAATAACGTCTAATTTCAGTTTCTATAACTTGTTCGCATTTTCCACGCCGATCTCCGACTATGTGAGTGAAAAATAAAGTTACAGTTGAAATAAGGGGCCCTACTCCGCACAGACAGGGTGTACCATTTTGGGGCAAACACTTCAAGGAGCTCTCGGACAGGTACAACATCGAGTTGTTGCACATGGAGAATTAGAAGTTTGCGAAAGTCAAAAGATTTAGTCGCAGCCCAATCCAGAAGATGGTGTAGTTCAAGGTTGAGAATGACCCAAATGGGTTGACATCTTCCAAAGACTTTCAGGAAAATTATAACTTCAAAGATCTTCATGGGAATTGTTGTAATGCTATCATAAAAAGTTTACCTCGTCGTACACGTGCATGTAGATGCGCACAAATTGACAATAGTTTGTAACAGCAATCCTGTGCGAATGATTCTTGCCAGAGTCCAAAATGCTAATGGACGAAAAGTTAGGCAGAGGTTCTTCGAGCAAATATCACACCATTCCAAACCAAAGTACAAAGTTATGGCCATTTGCAGTTAATGCGGGCAGAAAATATTCTACAGTAAGCATTATTCAAAGTGGAAAAGATAGGTATTTATGGTTACTGAAGAGTTGGTAACTGGTACCCTTCCTTGACTTATCAGGCAAAAGATTTAAACAATTGACTTAACAAGGGCACCTTTCACAACAAGGAATGGCAAAAACTACCGTCAAACAAATGATGACACTCAAATGATGATAGAGCTTGAGTGCGGTTTTTGGATACACATACTTGTACCATTAACCTGGATAGATGGCACCTATGTACTTTCTCATGTCTTATGTCAAGTAATCTCACCCAATAAAAAGTAGAAGAGATTGTGATATGCCACGAGTTATATGAATAAATCCCACACAGACTCCATGCAGAGCATCTAAGAATGATGAATGGATTGGAAGAGGAATATAAACGTCATTTCGAGGAAAATAACAGTGATTCTGAGATGAGTAGTGCATTAAAAATTCTTAAGAGTAGGTCAGGGGACCTTAATTATCAATATATGTATACGTCCATTAAGAATCAATTAGTTAATGATAGCCTCGCCACATCATGCATGGAAAGGAAAATTAAGAACTTGACTGCAACCCAGAGCCTGTGGACGATGGAAAAATGTTCTACACCAATTTAAATGCTGAAGTCGCAAGCCGCATGCCAGGAACATGAGCTATAAACCAGAGACGCCCTGGAGACACCGGCGGTGTGCTACGTCTTTGTTAGCGGTGACGGAGTTGATCCCCCCCAAGGGACTTGACATTCTCGCCGGTGCACGAAGTATGGCGGCATTTGCCAATGGGTTTCTTAGCTTTCACAGGGGAAGGTGAATGTGAAGTGGGCATCGGTCCCCTGCCTGGGCCTTCTCCATTGTATTGAACATTCTTCGTTGTATGCTCATTTATGCGCAGGCTGCTCTGTTTTTTTGAACTGCACTTGGGGGTGTTAACTATTGTCGCCGGAACCGTCATTTATATGTGTCCATAGTCTCTCATGACCAATGCAATTGGTTATATGCACCCACGAAAACGGTAATTAGTAATGGAAAAGTGACGGGAATTGTTGTAATGAAATCATAAAAAGTTAACACGTCGCACACGTGTATATTGACTCAGATGTATAGATGAGTATGCCCTGATTGGAGAAAACAAGTGGAGGCGGGATTCGAACCCGCGACCTTCGGATTGGAAGTCGAGGCCGCCAGCTGTCCGCCCCCACCGGCGGTACCACATGTTCGGCTGTTGCTTGCTGCTTTGATCGCTCCACTCTTGCGTTCATTTGGCGACGGTTGTGTCCACTGTAGAAATTGGACACAATTCCCAAATGCCAAAGTCCAAGTTGTTTTGAAACATTGGCATTTTAAAGGCCTTTACGTTTTTAAAGTCCTTCAATTACTAGGGCGCATTTTAAAATCTTAGTCATTTCAAGTGCATTGGCTTGAACGTTGGGCTTCGCATGAGGGAATGCATTTTAAGTCACGTTAGAAGTGATTTGTGGATTGTTTCACTTTACTGAAAAAATTGGCATTTAGCTTAATAATGCTTGTAAAATAATTCAAAAAATATTTACGTGTAGCTAGTTGAATTAAATTGAAGAAACTGAAATGAAACTTAAGTGAGCTGAATTGAGATTTGGAGTTTATATTGCGCTGTGAGATTTAGACATGGTCCTTATGCTTTAAAGTAAGTGTTTATGTCCATTTTTTCAAGTAAATTTCGGATTGATCGTAATTCTTCAGTGAAACTCTCCGTGTGATTTCGGGATCTTGCCGATTAAAAAGCAATTGAGAGTTCAATCCTATTTTATCTCATTCGAATGAACTCATGGTGATGATATACACTTATCTCAACGTTCTTACCACCTACGAAAACATCGTTGGAAGTCGTCGAAGAAAATCTTTTGAAAGTCTTAACCTAAGTTCCATCACCAGCAGTTAACATGCGAACGAAAATCATTTCCTGATTTGACCAGTTTTTACATGCCGAAATCGTCAGCCAACGGTGTTTACTGTTTGTAATCAGCGGAGCCGAATACAGCGGAACCAATCATCATCGAATGTGGTAAGCATTATTAATGAGTAATAATCAATTATTGATAAGCAATGGTTGACAATGAATCGTTTGTGGGTCAAGGAAAGTGAAGAAACTGGATATTTTCTCTTGATGGTACTGTTTTTGAGTGAAGTGTGATTTTGGGAAAGAGGTTAAGTATGGAGAAGTAAATATCTTTTGACTAAGGATGTTAGAGTAGCCCAGCCATCTCTTTTTCCAGTGAAATTAGTCGAATGGGTTAGGGGGTGTGTGATGGAGGTTCTGGTTTTGGAGGCAGAGGTGCGTATTCACGGGAGGGACGAAGGAAACTTTCGAATCCCGCCCCTCTTCACCTGCAATAGCTTTCCTGAATCTGATAAACGGAGGAATTGAAAGGAATACATTACATATTTTTAATCGAGTTATGGGTTGTCGTATGCTGGAGTTAGGTTATAGACAAATTTTGCGTGCATGAGATGCTTCCTATGACTGATCCATGGTTCCATCCTTGTTCTTGTCACTTGGTATAGTGGAATGAGTGTTTCCAGGGAGGTTATTGATCTGTTCAACGCAGTCGAGTCTTATGTTATCGAGTCGACCACCTCAATCGCTCAGATGGCCGAATCGATTCAGTTTTTATGTTTGGTTAGCTAATCTAACGAGCGATGTCCAAGGGTAATTTCCACCAATTGTAGATGTGATTGACAATTGAAGTACTTCAATCTGGCGTAAAGCTGACGATCAGGTAAATAGCAAATTTGTTTTCTTGGGAGAAAACTATTCTGCCATGAATTAAAATATGCAAGGGCATCTGACTCTGCACTTGTTTCATTCTTTTAAGATTCGTGTGCCTATAATGTGGAAAATTTCTGTTTTTGTGGCCACTTTGACCCAGGCCCACCTCACTCCAATGAGACTTGAGGCCCCTGCGTGTAGAAATTGCTTGCATATTTGCATTTTCATTGTGTATTGTTGTAATGCATTTTTAGTGTCTATAGAACCCCGTCAAAATTGTCATCATTGAAGTATCTGACATTCCTCTTTAGTATTTTTTCGCGATTTGTTTTTTCTTTCAAAGATTGCATAAAAATTCATGAATGAATTCTGGTTTGTCGTGAGTCTTATTTTGCGCAGTGGTACTGTTCTCTTCACAAGTACATTTCCATTTCGTTGCAGAATGATGTGTAAGTAAAGAAAACTAGAGTTTTGTAGATGAATGAGGTTGCTCGTACTAAAGCAAGAAAGTGATAAATACTTGAGTACTGCGGGAGGAATGACCACGGAAATAAGGTCGTGGGGATGCTTTCATGTAGTACGCAGCCCATAATTTTATCACAATTTGTAAAAAATATTTAAAAAAGCAGAATTTCATGCTCGTCTATTGATTTAACATATGAAACTTTCAAAAGATTATGTAGTGCAATTTATTGTAGGCACTGAAGAATTAAATTCAGAGATTGCATAAAACTACAGTAAATACCCAAGTAAAACGCTAGAGAAAGGGATGGATTCCTGGGTCATGATTTCCGCTTAAAAATTATAATATATTCTTCTATTTCATTGAATATATTTATAACACCGTTTGCCGTCCTGTCGAAAATACCACCTGAAAATGTTTTTCGAAAACTCTTGAGTAGGCAAGTTTCAGTTATCAAGTGGTAACTTAAAATTTGAAAATTGAGAAAAAAGCGAGAAATATGTTTAAGCAGGTGTTAAACGTTTGAGAATACGTTCGTTCGTCTACGATCTGCATCCCCTTCCTCGAAAATCTTAAGTCGTGATTTCTCGCCACCCATGCACCAAAAAGGCACCAAATGCCCAAGTGGCAGTGATCTCATCAAGCTAAGCGCTTAGGTTGTGAATTATTAATGCGTTGGCATTTTAATACGAAAATTCCCTCCATTTGCTTAATTTGGTCGACTGAAATGCTGTCGGGAATTCGTGGTTTTAGCAAGCATTAGAATTGTGAATGGAAAAAAGCAAGCACTGTAATTAACTATGTTAGGTGACTTATATATCGAGATATCCTTAATTATTTGCACACGCGAATCGAATCCATGTGCCTCCCGCGCCTAGTCCTCAACACCATGCATTCAGTCATGATTTCACTTGTCACGGTATCAGTGCATTCCATGCCCTGGCGCTTCTATTGACATTGTAAGACATTATTGACGATTACCATCACCCTTCTCGTTCTCCTTGATTTTCGGCGTCTTTAGTTGGAAGAATTGAACTGTATGATGTTATAAAACATAAGACAAGTTAATTATATTTATTAAATCAAAAAACATTAAGATTCAGATGTCTCTGGGACTATAATACGAGAGGCATATTTAATATGCTTTATGAGGCATATTGCTGTTGTACGTAATGTTGGGTGTGAAATTATCCGATGCCAGCCAGACCCCATATTGGTGGCTTGTTCGATAAGGCGTGGGTGAACGTTTTTCGGCGTGCCTCACCAGTACAACTTAATGCACTTAATTTATGCTTGCCATCAATTCGAAACTCTCCCCGAGTTTGAGATTTGAGTTATTTTCAGAAACGCATGTAACTTTGTTGAACGTGGAGTTTGTGAAACCGTTTTGAAGGAAAAAAGGTTTTGTTCTTGGAGGGCGTGTTATTACACTGATATAGGAGGAATTTTCGTTGAGTATGGGCATAAAAAATATAGTCGTTAGAAAACGGTTTTTATTGGCGGTTTTAGTTTCCTGCAAACCTACGTCTTTTTTAAGCATTATCGCCGTTTACTCTAAAAAAACTTTTCGTAACGCTGCACCAGATTTTTTAATACGTGTATCTGAGCATAGAAATTCGCCGCCTGGGGATTGAACCAGTTGAAAGTGGCGGCCTCGAATTCCTTTTAGTCTTCCAACCGTTGTCCACCAAGCCACCGTTGCAGGTGCAAGAAGAGGAAATAATTGAGTATCGGGATGATGTGGTGGCTAACGTACTTGCTTCCCACCCAGAGGGCCCGAGTTCGAATCCAGGAGGCGACAGATATTTTTGGTGGTATCCCGATCCCTACTTGAGGTCCTTTGTGGAGAGTACTTTGAATGAGTACGTCCCGTCCGTCGGATGGGGCGTTAAGCTGCGGACCCCTCGGCACCTTTCGTTAAGAGTAGGCTAATACCGACGCCGGGTTTCTCTCCACCCTTCATCCTTACCCGTCCCATCCCTTTTTGCGCAAATGACCTCAGCAGTCGGTCGCCTCCCTTGAAATGACTACTAGGAAATAGTCGCTAACTGCAATGTCAAGACCGGGGTCAGCGGTCCTTAAGCGCTCGTCCACTCAACATCTTTCTCTTGATGTGTTGGTCGGGAGGCATTTTTGGTGCCCACATTGCACATATTTTTTTATACCTGAGCTTTACCGTAACATTCGTGTAAATAGTGGTGCATCCAGCAAGAGGAAATTAATCAACCAGAGCACTAATCGTCGATCAGATCGTAGTTCTTGGTACAATTTGGAATGATTTCATCGTTCTGTATTCTGTGCCTGCCACGCTCTTTACCATACACATTTGTGCGACCATTTTTGAAGTCTAGACCATTGTCTAGCCTTTCCCTCTCTCTTAAACTACTTTTCGTCCGTAAAATAGGCACAACTACCGATGAATTAGGGCACCTGTTGATCCTTTTGCACATAAAAATCGAGTCGCAGCGCGCACATCGCAACTGGTGGGAGCAATGATCTCCGCGGACATTGTTGTCTGCATTCACCGACAGGCAAACGACTAACTAATCAAATCAGACTTCAGCAGCTTCGGGAACAATCCATAGGTGGCGCTGCATGCGTATAACTTTGTTCTGACCCGCCCAGTTTTTTAATGCAAGAATACTTACGAATATACATAGTATGTTGAACAAGACAGGGCGTTCCAGAAGGAGAAGGGCTTATGCGAGTAATTTGCAGGGGAATTAATCCCGCTTAAATAGCTCCGCCAAAGCTGTCCCCCTTGAACATGGTTGGCACAATTATTTTCGGCTCCTCAGTTTTTTCTCTTTTTTAAACTCAATTATTGTACACTCATGAGTTTTAGCTATTTACAAGTACGTGCAATTGGTAATAGTTCGTTTCTTGACTCACTTGTTTGAAGAATTTAAATAAAGTTAATCAGAACAAGAAAGCAGCAGAAGTTTAAGATTTTTAATAGTTACAAAAACACAGTAATCCCCCTCCCCATACTTTAAAACAGTGGAGCTTATTAGACATACGGTGGCAGGTGGAACAACGCACCATTAGCGTGAGAATCATTCAAAATAAAACGGATTTAATATTACGTAGGTATAAGATATTTGCACTCTTGAAAGGGAAGCTATTTATGGAAAGAGAGATGTGTAAAATTAGGGCAGTAATACTCATAACCTAATGATAATTGTTTCTCATGATGACTCCCTAAAAGGACGAATAGCTATTAACATAGTTAATCATTGGTCCTAAATAATCGTAAGGTCATAAGAAAATAAGTCCTGCAAGGTCAAGTCTTGAGAATTTTATTTATTTATATAACTTACAAAATCTCTTGTTGTGTTTAATATTTATTTGTCCACCTCACCTTATTGTCCACCTTAATCATAGAGGTACGAAAGGATTGCCTTTCAGTCACAGTGCGCAGAGATGTTTAGCTCAAGAGGGGTAATAATTTTTCCAGTAGCTATATTTAAATGAGCGAAAAAGAGAAGAGGTGCATTAGTTTCAATGAATTCAATAGATAACAAGAATTGTGGACCTACCGAGCACCGTGGGATACATTGCTTTCAAATGAATGAGTTTCAGAAGGCGTATAGTCATCTGTAAACAGTTGGAGATGTGTTGAGTGTAAGAAACACGCTATGAAACTGATTAAAATGTTAGTTCCTTATTTGGGTCGGCAGCGTGCGCCACAATACCACAACTTGTCTCGTGCTCATAACCCAGTTAATGTAACAGAAAGATGTTTTGGCATCTTTCACCGTCAATTCCGAATCATATAGAATCATACTCAAGTGGAAGTTTTTCTGCTGGAATGGAATTCATTAGTGTGGTGAAAAGATAAATATTTAGCGTGTACACAAACACTTTAAATTTTGTTGAGAGCCTGTGTCAAATTAGTCGTTTTTCTCTTGGCAAATACTTGTACGCCAAATGACATTCTGACTTTAAGTGCGCGCTCCTACTGTATTCATAGGTAGGAACGAACCCTATTATATTCAGATCGAGGCTCGAGGTTAACGTTTCAGAGCGTGTGCGATTAGTACCTTCTTCATCAACGTGAAAATAAAGTATTTCCGTCGACCAAAACTTACTTCATAAAGCAATAGCTTTATTCTGCGAATGCAAGTATTCTGCGAATGCAAGTATTCTGCGAATGTTTACCTGTTTTCCCAGTTGTGCGTAGGGTGTGTGAACGTGTTTCTTTGCCGCACTTCCAATGTGTGTTATTTTTATTATTCATCATAAGTATTTCAATCCTAGGATTGGTTTACTGCATCTAATACATTTTACCGTATTTGAATGCAAGGCTGCATATTCTTGGGAGAATGATGTGGCAGTTTGCCGTTGCCTTCCATATCGCAGTACTGCGGCCGATATCGTGAACTTCACACTCGCCGGCAGCTGTGGTAGCTGATGCCGGGTCGACCCACTCGGTCTGCGCCACCAGTGCTTAATGGTGAAACTGCTGCCTTTCACCATGGGTTCAGGGGAGCTTTTTAGTAGGAGTCCATTTTTCTCGTTGCCTCGCTCCGAGATACCATTATTTCTTAATACTATTTCAAAACTAAATTTTCGTCGGTAACGGGATTCAAATCAGCGACCTTCGGCTCCACAGGCCAACACGCAACCTCTGGTCTACCCCCGCGCCCATTGTTTATTATTAGTAGTATTCTTAATAAACTCAATAAACCCCAAATAGCAAGAGAAGGACTTGTGCTTGTTTGTAGCGTCAGACCGTATTTATAACGTCGAGCCGATCGGTCCAGAAATTCCACGGGGAGTAACACCACGAATTTGATATGCCATTCATCGGCCCATTTGCTCTCAACTTACAACTGAGGAAATGTCCTTGTGAGTATTTATGCCAAAATGAAAGGATCATTTCGAAGCCGCGAGGGTTTGAACTTTCAACTTCTGGCTTCGGTAGAAGCGCGAGTAAGATTATGACCTTTAAGAGGTACCTACGTACCTCTTAAAGGTCATCATTTTACTCGTGCTCTCAAGCGAACGTTTGACTACGTACGTAAATACTTACGGCTGTAGGGTACTTGGTCCTTCCATCTGCTTGTTGTTCTTATGCTGTTTCATCCTCCATAAAGAATTTCATTTTGGGGCAGGCACCTCTCTCGTAGTAGTAGTAGTTTTAGGCATTTTAGGCATTAGCCTACTCTTAACGAAAGGCGCCAAGGGGTCCGCAGCTTGACGTCCCATCCGACGGACGGGACGTAATCGCTCAAAGTGCTCTTCACGAAGTACAAGTACCGATCGGGATACCACTGATGAATATCTGTCGGCTCCCGGATTCGAACCCGGGCCCTCTAGGTTGGAAGCCAGCACGTTTACTACCGCACCATCCCGAACCCCTCCTCTCGTTGTTTTAATTTTGTTTAGATTGAATTTCCTCTGCTCCCGTAAAATTTTTTTTCCCTCCTTTCGTCAAATACTATCTCTTCACAGGCCACGGGACGATTTTTTTGGCGTCGTAATCACTCCGGTCCACCATGCTTTGTTCGTTACAGTACACGGTCACCGCTCCCCCCCCCTCCCCCGCTTCCCCCATTCAGTGTCCCCATTGGAAGCGCGGGAATAGCTGGGAGGGTCGTTCGTGGAGAGAGGCGCCATGCGCAATGAACGCGTTTAAGAACGTTTAAGAGTAGTGTTGTAGGATTTCTTTGGTATTTTCCTACACATATATTCCTTAAAACTTACTTCATACTCCACTTAGAAGAAAAGCGGCAACCATCTTGCCGAGATTTGTTCACACCCAATTTTTCGTGCAAAATTGAAAAAACTGCACTTGGTGATTTTGCGAACTCTGTTTCGTGGATCACCCAACCATATAGTGGATTTTGTAAATCATTTCTGAGGAAGCCACTTCCATTTGATGTCCCGAACGATGTCACTTGTAGATGTACGGTCACGTTTCAACTCATTTACCCAATTGTAAAGTCACAAACACAGGAGCAGCTGTGGCACGAACTTCATCCAACTTGCCTGTGATCTCTCTCGGTGTTAAGCCTTTTGATTGGATGTGCTTAATCACTGCACGAAACTCTTTTTTTTGCAGTTTTCTCTATAAAGAATTGTGTTTACTTCAATCGACTATTAAAATGAAATCACGTTATAAATATAGCTGAAATTGTAACAGTGATCTAGTGAGACATGGGGCTTACCTAAATCTAAGCTTTTCCGGTACTGCGAGCGCCGTCTCTTGGGTTTTTTTTAAGGAGTAATTGAATCTCCCACGTATATAACTCATTACTTCGCATCTCGACGTTTGCATTCTCTATACTTCCAAATGTCAATAGTGACCAGTTATTCCAATATTATCCTATTAATTAATTATTTTTATTAATTAATTATTAATTATTCCTAATTATCTTAAGTTATCAAATTTGCGTCGTATAATCTCAGCCGGGAAATCCGAATGGGGACCGTAGTTTTCCTCGGGAATATTTAATTCGAGAAGCTTCCATCAAGGATTTTAGTATTGGAATTAATGAAAGAGAAAACTGGTGAGCTGCGGCGTCTCGAGTTGGTATTGTGGTGATTTTGCCCTCCATATCAGTGTTTCAACCGTTAAAGTGGATTTACCACGCGCGTAATGAGATGATTGGTGCCTTACCGATCACAAATCTGTCCACCTACATCCGTATATAGTGGGCTGGTCTATACGGATAATCGGCGGTCTATTTTTTAATAACAGCCACTCTCCACGTCACGGTATCATCATAGGATTTCGCGGAGATTTTAATCTATCTTCAGCGCGCGAATGTTTAAAATCTAGGAAATCTAAAAATGTTTACCACAAATGAAATAAATCTTGTCAAATGCCTCGACTAATTTACTGAGTCTTGCAAAATTTATTGCAAACATTTTTGTTAGTCTAGAATTTTATCATTGTTTATCACCTTGGCGCGGCGGAAGGGTTTGCGAGTTCCGATGACCCTTAACAGCTGTGCTGGCGGAAGTAATAACAATTGCTGCTGGTAGGGTCATTCATGCCAGATAGGTCGAAGGTTAGGAGCCTGACGAAAGATAGTCCACGTAGCGTGTGTTCCTCAGTGAGGCGGCTGCCAAGGCGTCTGACCCCAGTGGGGCGACCATTGAGTGATGGTGTTACGTCAGAAACACTATCGAGGAAGGCAACGGGAAACCTCCTCCATTATTAATCCCATGATTTTCATGATGTACAGTTGAGAGAAATTTAGTCTTGGTAACTACGGGACTCTGCCCAATCGGCCGTGTGTCCTGTCCGGCAGCGGGAGGGGCAAGGCTTCCGCGGTCGTCATCTCACGAAAATCTTGCTAAGGAAAACCGACAGCAAATGTCCTGCGGTTTTTGAGAAAGAGAAAGGCAAAGTTTAACGTTAATATAGGAGGGGAAAAATTAGGGCAGGTAGAACAGTTTACGTCCCTCGGAAGTGTCTTGGACCAACACGGTCCAAGTAGTAGGGGCGTAAGGAGAAGAATTGCCCTAGCCAAGAAGCTTTCACAAGGGTTAGGGAATCGATGACAGGGACGTTGAGTAAGGGTATTAAGAAACGGATCGTTAAAATTTTTATTTGAAGCGTAGTTTTGTACGGCGCGGAAACAAGGCCATTGAAGCAGGATGATAGGCGTAGATTGGAGGCTTTTGAAATATGGGTGTGGAGAAAGTGAAGTGGACAGAGAGGAAAACAAATGAAGTGGTGCTGGGTATGCTGGCGAAAGAAAGGGAGAAATCATAAGGAGACAGGGAAAATGAATGCTGAGGATATTGATTGGCAGTGGAATTTTAAGAACTGTGATAGAAACGAGTTAGGCAAGCGAGGAAGGGTAGGAATAGGATGGTGATATTGGACGGAATGGAGGAAGTATACGGATATGAAGAAGGGCGTGTTTTAGCTTGTTATGTTGGGTTGTATTTGTTTGGTAGAGACAAGAGAATGATTTGGTAAATTCTGTCCATCCAGAACCTACCATAACTATTAGATTACCTATTATAAGAATAA
This sequence comes from Hetaerina titia, assembly GCA_037158775.1. Classification (NCBI taxonomy): domain Eukaryota; kingdom Metazoa; phylum Arthropoda; class Insecta; order Odonata; family Calopterygidae; genus Hetaerina; species Hetaerina titia. The sequence goes on from CM073779.1 coordinate 39,643,167, forward strand.
TAAAAATGTTCACGAAGTCATCTATATAGAGAGTAAAATTAAATTCTGCCATAAAATGTGCGCGTGTAGTGAGATACTAGCTCGATGTGAAACTCAAAGTTATGTGGAGTTGAAGAATGATTTCATTTTTTTGTGGTACAATAATTAGTAGTTCTAATGGATTTCTTGAATCGGAAAATTGCGACACGTCTACAGCCAGTAGTTTTCATCGGTAGGTGCAACAGGTTGGTCACATTAGGGTCATGCAATTGGAAAGGATGAGCAAAGGGGGCATAGAGTTCATACGAGACCATAAATCGCCTGCCTTCAAAATAAGATAGCTCTTGCATAACTTCCTTCGAGCCTTGTTGTTGTGTGGAGGGGATAATCGCCTAAGGGAGACGCCGTCTTTCGGTTGCGGTTCAGCAATGCGCGCTCTGCATTTTTACCAGTGACTGCACTCCCTCGGCGATCACTTCACTTTTTGCTGCGCCGGAGCGAGCCTCCTCCGGGGCATCGATATTGGAGCAGTCCCCCTGTATCGCCGCCCATGTATCCGATTCTTTTTAAAGCAGCTGCGACCTTGGAAGCGCGCAACCTTCCAGCGTTGGGCCAAGGCCGCCTCCACTTGCCGTCTTCCCCCCCTTCCTTTCTCCCCCTCTCCTCGCCAACCCCGAGCCCCAACCCCTCTCGTCCCCTCTACAGTACACACCACCGCTGCTCCCCGTTCCATGTTGCTCGCATCATCTGATCGTTCCTGAGCGCTTCCAGAGTTCCTGACTTTTCCCGCCACACCATATCTCCTATGTCGCCTGATATCGCACTTTCATTGCGACCCAGAATCCCAAAAATATCCCAACCGCTGCAGGTTGTCTGTCTTTAATTGATATCAATTTTCGTGGATATTTATATGTACTCCTCGACTGATTCCAATTCAGCAAATGATCTGTGATCACGTGCATCGAAATCTCCACGTAGAAGTAGGTCTATCACCCTAGAGAGGCAGGCGTACGTCAAACGAGTCGAGCTGTGGCCGGACGACTGCCTCACGCGGGGAGAACTTCGGCGGCGACCGAGGTCGCACGTGGCATCAGGGGCCACTTGTTTTGGGCGACTCGGCTCAGCTGCTGGCTGAATCATGTCGAATAGTGATAAAAGGTGCGGTTTTCATATTCTCAGATGGCGTGGTAAAGAAGAAAAAGGTGATATAAAGACTTTGGTGGGGAACCATGTTCTGCAGGAAGGGGACTTGCAAATGATGATGATTTTGATCCTCTTACCTTGGTTGGTCTCTTTGAGAAATCTCATGCTCTCGTATGAAAACCAGTGAAGCGACATTTATCCTTTGGTCTTGAAAGATGAAATATTTAACTTATTCCGCGGAAAAACGAATAATATAATGTATTATTCAACAATAAACTAAAATTAAATTCGAATAATGTTAATGATACACTATTTTCTAAGTAAAAAACGGAAGGAAGGGATTTGCAGGAATTTGGTCGTCAGTCCACGGTAGATCAATTACGGTACTCATTCGGATAATGTGTAGAGTTTTGGCGCGCATAATAGGACTTAAAGTTAAGCTTCATCTGCAACGAACATAATTTTGTTGAATAGAATATAGCAGAATAGGGCTAACCTGGGCGAATATCAGTTTGGGTTCAGAAAGGGGAGGGAGAAACATGACGCTATTGCACCTACGAGAAAAATAATGGAATGAAATAGAGGATATATTTAGGATGACTTTGGGTGCTTCGTAGATTTTTGAGGTGTTCGACCGAGTAGGTTGGGCAAAGTTGACGGAAGTCTGTATTACGGAGTAAACGTAGGAGTGGACTGGAGTGATAGGGGATGGAATAGAAACCAGCGCAGAAATCATCAAACGCCACTAATAAGAGTAGCAGAGGGAAGATCTGGATGGGCAGTGATAGATAGGCAGGGGAGTGAGGCCGGGATGCCCGTTCTCATCAATGCTTTTCAACATTAGTGCCGTGAAAATGACAATGTTGCCATGATTGATGGCTTGAGATTGGAATGAATGTGGGGGGTGAGATTAGTTAAGTCGGTTAAGTTAGCGGATTTTCAAGCTAAATGTAGTTATTCAGGCAGCGAAGGGATTTAAATTATTGTCGAGTGCTCCACAGGAGCAATGCGAGAATTATGGGAAGAGAATTAATCATACGATAACGAAAGTAATGAGATTCTCGAGAAGTAGAAACGCTAAGTCAAGCATAGAAGTAGGTTGTCATAAATTAGTGCAGGTGGAACCTTTCGCTTATTTGTGCAGTATTTTGGAGGAAGTTACTATTAATACTATTGGGGACATTTGGAGGAAAATAGCGTTGGTGAAAAAAGCGATCGCAAGGAGAAGGAAATCAATGAAAGGTGCGCTAGGTAAATAGAAACAATACACTCAGTAATGAAGTCGAATGTTGGTTTGGTTGAGTTCACCGAGTATTAAGCCCGACGGTGTGTCCAATTCACACATTAAAGGGTAGGGGGGGCACTACCTTTCCCTGTGCCGGCTATAGTTTCCCAGGAAGGTTTGGTACCCGAAAAATCATACAGCTCGGGTGAAGCTGAGGGTACCCGGCAAACTAGCTCGGGTCCTCGGTCAGTCCAACGCTTTTCCTCTGGACGACTACGTTCCCCTAAGTGTAAACAGGCAAAGGAAAAATTAGTAAAAACTTCAATATGGATCATATAGATGCTAGGATTCGAGAGTTTGAGATCAGAGGGTGAGCGTAGATTTGGTTTCTGAAATGTGGGTGTGAACGAGACTGAAAGAAGTAAGCGGGTCAGAGGAAGGCTGACGAGGTTTTAAACATTTTGGGAGAGGAGAGGAAGTGTCTAGGAAAAATCCAGATAAGGTAGAGCCGTGGTAAAAATGATTAGAGGTAGTGGTATGTCGACGAGAGAAGGGAGTGTGTTGGGTGTGCGTGGCAGAGGAAGGGAGAGAAAAGGCTTTTGAGTTGGCATGGAGGCTGGCAGAATTTGAGAAGAAATTAATAAGGAATTAATGAAGATCATACAAGATAAGAACAATATTATCATCGTCAGAACAGTCCAAAGTAAATCCTCGATTGTTAAATTACCTTGAATGTAACCTTTCTTGTTCCGATAGTATTAATTTCGGCCTCATCATTTTTTTTTAAGTGACTCAAAATATAAATAATTTCTTAAATACCAAAATGGTTCCCTGGGTTGGTACTTGGCTGTGAACGCGAGATAACTTCTCAGTCCCACTCCACGTTTCCGTACAATGAGAAGCGGAAATTTGAATCGTGTGCTCCGGGCTAACTGTCCGTCCGCGTGTAAGACTTAGCGCACTTCTTCGAAGACGACGGTCTCTCGGAGGCCCCGGCCCGACCGACAAGGTGTTGGTTGGGTTCACCCAGTATTAAACCCGACGGTGTGTGAAATCTACACTTAAAAAGGGTAGGGGGGGCAGTTCCTTTCCCTGTGACAGCTATGGTTTCCCAGGAAGGTTTGGTCCCCAAAAAACCATTCAGCTCGGCTCAGTTTTCCTGCTTGCATCGCGGTTGGGCACCACACTCGGAGGGGCATCCAGTCTGCCCCGCACCGCCACATTCGGCGCGTGCCTCTCGTGTGGCCCGTGGAGAGACAGCAGGGGCTGGCCGTGGGTGGTGGGACGAGGTGCGAAGAGATTGCTCTAGCGGGAAATGGGAGTGAGGTTTTCGTCGTAACAATCCAGTGGCCGTTGGTTTTTAATTCACGTGACTCGGACAATTTTTTGGAACTTAAAGAAAAACATTTCTTGGGTCATTCATCATTTCACACGAGAGGATTGCCTAATTACTTTGGCAAGCGGTTTAAGCCTTAGCTAAAATTTAACAATGTACATAGAACGTTGGATAATCATTCAAGTCTGATAAAATGAATTTCGGTTTAGTTACATGGTGGTGCTAAATGGTTTCACGGGTAGAGGAACCTTGAATCTTCAGAACGGCACTAGCGCACGGATGCGGCGGTGGAAGGTGCTGCGGCGGCGGGCGCAAAATCTGTGCACCTCACCCGTGGGCTCCTAATCCCTGGGAAACATCTTCTCTCACACGAAGGCACTCGGCACTTAACGCGATGAAAATCAAGAAAGGCCAAAGCGAGATGCCGGACCACTGTCCACATATCGCCAGATTCAGATAGAGAGGAGGCAAACTGGAGAGAAATGTCTTATGTAGCGAATTCAAGATTTTCAGCACCTTTCTCAGGAAAAATATCATCCATAGTAGAACATATTATGGGCGAATAGTTAGCCCCCAGGCATTGGCTAGGGATGTTTGGGTCGCGTGGAAAGGACCGGTCACTCCCGACCACGCCAAGGAATTTCATAACTTATGGATGGACGTTATTTAAATGCATTTTAAACGAAGTAAGTGATTTGTAAAATTAACCAATTCCATCAAGACCTTGATTGCTCTTTGAAGGGGAAAGAGGAGTAGTAGGGGGTATTGTTTTGTGGTGGATAACAGTCCCAACTGAGGAAGTCGTAAAGCTAAGAAACAATTTTATTGGAACGGCAGTTTTCCCTTGGTCAGGGCCATCACTACGCAGTTCGGTATTTTATTCCGCAATCTTTAAACCTTGTTCTTAATAAGTAGTTGCTGGTGAGTTTTAGGAAAGATGGTGATGGCGAAAAATTGCAGGAGTGACCAATAGCTTAGAAGAATTTTCTCCGGCGACCAAACTCCTCATTGGCTGTAAACCAATTTAATTTCGTGGGAATTCAGTAGCTAGCCACTTTCTATGTAGTAATCCATGGACCTCGACTAATGCTTAATCGAATTAAGGGCTGAAAATTGACGGGTTCATCGAAATGGCGCGACGCCAGGCAAAAACAATCGGTTCAAACCCGGTGTCATTTCGTTCCGTTCCTTTCAATCTCTCGTAAGCAGGACATTCGAGGGCGTCTCTAGCCTAAACTTTTGATGGGAATGGTGGTGGTATTCGATTCATCGCCATCATATTAATATGACCCTTTCGGATACATTATCGCAATAATTAAAAAAAATAAATATATTGTATAACGCAGGGACATGGTAGCCTAGTGGGTGGAGCGTTGGTCTACTAACCAGAGAGCCTGGCTTTGATTCCCGTGGACGCCTCTGGGTTCCCTCAACTTCGCCCGAGCTGCGTCACTTTCCGGGTTTCTGAGTACAGGGAAAAGAACTGTCCCCCTTTATCTCCTGATAATGAGTGAATTTCACACGTCGTTTGGCTTAGTACTAATTGAGCTCTACCCTCGGCTATCAAACCGACCTTCGGGTTAAAAGATGTGTGGTTAAATTGTATAGGTACATGTATAACGCTGACTTCGCCTACCAAGTTTAATTGTATCACTTCACTGAGTTTACTTTCCCCCACAGAAGCCGTATTTTTAATGATGATAGATCTATTTATTCTCAGTGGTATCTTTTCAAACGAAGATGTAACTTAAATTGAGCAATAAAGACTCCCAGATCGCTTACAAAAACAAAGGTACGGGAAAATCCTTGTATCGTCTTTTTACAGGCGCATATACCGATCACAGAGGCCATCAGGAAGTTGCGACACATATGATGAACTTGATATGTCCTCAGTGATTAAGAATGATGCAGCAATATCGTTAAACTACAGGGTTTCTGAAAAATGATGGACGAGCGCTTTTTCATTCCGTTTCATCCTCCTTTCTTTTTTTTATCCTCTTGAATTTGGCGTTACGATATACAGGTACGATATACCTGTACCTCATTGTCGCCAAATCTGAACCATGATAAGTTGCCGAAATATTTTGAGAACTTAATAAGCCATTCTTGAATCTATACCTAGCCATAATATAGTTTGACATTCTCCCCTAGCACCCATGTATGTTCTACGCATTTCTGTTGTTGTCTTAAAACCGAGGACTCCTAATTGTTAAACCACCTTTCCTGCAGAACTGAATAACCATGGGGGGGAGGGGAATTGATTCCCCTCCCCCCATGGTTATTCCTTGTTCCTTAACCTTGGTGTCCTACCTCCTACCATCTCTTTCCGTCGATCATAGCTGCGTTCCAATCGCCCATCGTCACATATTTCTTTCTAGGGAAAATCGCGTTTATTTCCGCTACTTGATGGTGTACCGTATGTATGCCTTCCTTCCTGTGATTACTTGTTATTGCGTACACTCGAATGATGACCAAGTTCGTTGTTCAGTTATTACCTCGACTAATGTGATTCTATTATTCACATGCGCTATGTGTACTGCACGTCTTCCTAACTTTATTTTCAATGCCACCCTCGCTGGTTCTATTCCCCACCAATGTATATTACTATCCATATCGTATCTGTTCTTAATTTCGCTCCAGTAATTCCCAGGCTCACCTCGCAAATTCGCCTCTCACCTCGCAAAGCCCTAAAAAATATCTATAACTCCTTTCTCCACTTCCCGCTTTACATTTCCTAATTTCCGTGTCCTCAACAGTGCCCTAACATTCCAAGTTCCTATTCTGACTACTTGTCTTCTTCTTCTGCGTCTTTGTGCTGCTGCTGTCACTTTTGTTTTGTAAGGCTTTCTTGAGATGACGACCGTGGAAGCCTTGCCTCTTTCCCTTTGTCAGGCACGGCACACGGCCGATTGGGCTGAGTCCCGTAGTTGCCAGGACTCATTTTCTTTTTACTGTCCATCAAAAAAGTCGTGGGAGTAATAATTGAGGTAGTTTCCCGTTGCCTTCTTCAATAGTGTTTTTATCGTCACACCAATGGGCGCCCCAATTGGGTCAGTCTCCTTGCCGCCGCCTCACTGAGGAACAGACCCTACGTGGACTACCTTTCGCCTTCCTCCTACTTCTTTATTTATTTGGCTTGGGTGATTTTATCAGGAACAATTGACATTCCTTTTGTCTGCTTTGCTCTGAGGGTCATAAGAGCACATAAGCTCTTCCACCGCGTCAAGGTTGCAGTAAATGGGAAAGGCTCAGACATGTAAAACTGTTTATTTTGGGTTCCTTTCAGCACGCAGCTCAAAAGCATCACTCTTCCTCTTTTCTCAAAGCCCGTGTCTCAAAACCATGCAAATTTGACTGCCTTAATCAGCTTACCGCCTACTCTCATCCCAGGTCCCAATTTATTCCACATGTAGAAGAAATAACACTATGACCATTAAGGTTAAATCCACTCATTTTTTCTCATTTCATTTTTCCACTTAAGAGCATACAGTTTGCATTCGACCCTTGTGTTGTTCTTAACACCCACTACCGTGTGATTATTAATCTGAATCAATGTCTTGACCTTAGAGGGGTTGTAAAATTTGCGTGATTTGAATGTACGTATGCTATCATCCATTTATGTAACTTGGGGGTAAAATGTAATACACTTCAATGTTGATTAAGCTCCGCACAGCAATCTACCATTAGCTATTTTCGCAGTGACAGCAAGTGATTCAGAGACGACTGTCAGTGGCGGCCAGAATCGCTGAGACAGAAAGAGCGCACCTACCAGAATGTTTGTCATCACTCTTTTTGAGTTGAATGGAGTTTTCTAGGAAACTACGTGGCACATATCAGCATATGTATATGAGGTATGGCAGAGATGATGTAGTGAAAGAGTCTCGAAAATCTGTGATACTCAGAAGAGATGGAATGCCCTTGACAGCTGTTGGAGGATGAAGCGTACTCGCCTGAGGGAATGGATTGCCAACTAAGTAGAAAGTCAGTTCTACCAATTAAACTCGAAGTTGATCTTGTGAAGTACTGTTTGGTAATGGAAAAACATTTTTATGTTTTGAGGAGTAAAGACATCAAGTGACTTTCCAGCCTTGAAAAATGAATGAAAAACTCATTCGACCGAGAAAATTGTTAGGTTAGTAATTCAGGGCGTGCTGTTACTCCCTTTATGGTGGTAAAGTTATTTGGAACTGACTGCTCGCACAAGGTTAGCAACAGTGGAAGCTTACGTGGGCTCTTAAGAAAACTGGTCTTGCCCCCAGCATTGTATACGTTTCAGAGATGACCAAGCTGCAAACAATTGATGAAACATTTCATTTTTAAACATTTCTTAATGCGTGCGATTCTGAAATGGAAAATGAGAAATCTCGTGTACATACCGCGGCGGGTATTTCAATCTATTCCTCTATTGCTGCCAGATGCCGGACTTCGTATGGAACCAAAAGAGATCGAAACAAATCAATTGCCGGGACCTCCAGTCCAATGCCAGTACCACTGCTGGCTCTACACAATTGCTAACATCGTATCATGAAAGTAGCATTTGTAGAGATCGGAAGAGAGAAAACGATTGCCGTCCAAAAGAAAGATTCACTACCTGAGCCTAAGGAAGCAGTATTGAAAACGTTGCTCGAATCATGGTAATAATATTAGCAAAAAATAAAAATCAATCTTCTTTCATTTATTGGACTTTGAAGAGTCTATTGACTTTTATCTGAACAGAGGCGATGAAGATACGGTGAGCTTTTCCTGGATGAGAGAAATGGGCACACGCCATGAAATCCCATCGCGGAGCACACGAAGACTGCTGAGGGAAATGAAATTTGTATTCCCTTAGTGCGGAAAAAATATTAATTCGGGAATAAGCTGGGTGAAACCAACACAGGTTCTTGCAATGGAAAAATTTGTGCAAAGGCTACTACTTTTCACTTCCACAAGCTTAAATACATATTAATTCGAATGAATGCCCTCAGCTTATGCCTATGTGATAGTTTACGTGGGGGAACCATTTTGATTTGACTAGGCAACATGTTTTATTATCCGAAGAGAAGTATTTGCATAAAGAGCTATGTTCATTGAAATCACGTAAAATATGATTTGTGCATTTAAGTTTTAAAATAAATTTTTGGTGTGAAACGGAAAAATGAATAGGAAATCGATTTTGGCATTCCTTGTTTTATTCAATTTTTCAAGCCTAAATATTGCTTTAAATGGATGTTTACCATGCCTCTCTACTGGAACATTATTTTCATTTTGACGAAAATGCATGTTTTCATTAATTTTAATAACAATGAAGTGGTTTGCCAAAAGAACCGTGTCTGTTGTGGTAATATGAATTAGGATGTCATTATTAGTTCATTTCGTAGCTGCTTTATAATATAATAATATAGTTGCGCTGAAGTTTCAAAATGTATCTCATTTCGTGCGCGTTTTCTCTAGTTTTTTTTGTCGTGCACGTCATCCTCAATCTTCCAGTGACTTCTAGATCAGGATTTCCAAGAAATGTGCGACGCTTTCTGTTCGTCCCTGACCATTTCTAACGAAACCCACCGATTTTCCCAGGTATCTTGTTGAATTCACAAATTAGGTTTTTCTGTGCCGAGTCCCAAATTCTCGACGCGTGTTCAAGGTGAGGCCCAAACAACACGTAAAACACCTTTACCTTTACTCATTTCCGTCGAGTATTTCCACACTATCCGTTGAAGGTGTCCACTATTTCTTACGGAAGCTCCGCTAACGAGTTTCCCCGCAAGTGAGGTTCGATATTAGTGCAACTGTCACCAAGTATTCTAAGTACTTGTTCTGCTATGCGCACGTTTAACCCTCACAGTCTCTAGGTGTTATGTTAATAAATTTTTCAAATTTCAAGAAACTGCGGGAGATGCCGCAACAGTAACTTTAAACGGAGTCATCCGGTAACATGCATTCCCTGGCTTGCATCCGGTAACATGCTTAACTGGCTAAAGCACTCGGCCGGACATCGAGGGATCCGGGTTCGAATCCCGGTCGAGGGGAATGATTTTTACACTCTGAAATTACTGTATTGTTATGTAAATAGTCTGCTGTTCCCTAAAAATGTTATTATTTATCATATTTCGTTAAATGGCTGTCTCGTTACTGAATAATCTGATCATACTTATGAGGTAGATTGAATCTAGTTCGATATCGGCCGCCTTGTAAAACAGACTGTCTCCAAGAGGTTTCGTGAAGAAACCGCTCCTCTAATAAAAAATGCGTGCGTAGGAAGGTTACCGCGGGAATTTTCGTGTTTTTCAGTGGTAATTAATTTTTCATTATGCAGTCCTCTGTTTTTGTCATTATTTTCGGTATAATTCAGAATATTTCGCCTACGTAATTATTATAATAATGCAATGCGCAGCTGAAAACTATTTTGCTTTCTTCTTTTTGTTAGAATGCTTTCCTATTGCACTCGTGGTTATGTTAGCGTAATGATAAGATATGGATAGACGAAATGAGGAACGAAGAAATTTTTAGAAGAGGGAGGAAATATGTCTACATCTACACAGTACCCCGTAAGCCGTCACAAAATTGTGCGGCGGGGGTATTAGGGCAGCACTCGTAAAATAGAGTACACTACATGCGCAACAAACAAAACATTCTAATTCACACCCACACAGACGAATAAATTCATTCAAAACTTATTTTAACTTAAACACAGTCAAATACATAAACAAGCAACTAATACACCCCAGCACGTGCATGAATGAACTAGATGTCTACGCACCGTTGAATCTTGTCCTCGGTTGTTATTGGATTTGTTTACAACTCTTTCAATGACATTTGTTGTCTCCGGCGTAACTTTATGCAATTTACGTAACATATTGAAATGAAATAAGTAACTTAGTAATTCCACACACACTTTGTTTCGAAATCTAGATCGTGTTCTGTATAAAGTGTGTGTGGAATTAATAAGTTCTTTATTTCTTTCCAGTATCTTTCAATGAATTCCATTTTTCACTGTCTTGATTCCTTATTGTCCGAGGAAAGAACGTATATTTATATCCATGTGTGCCGGAGTCTTTAAATCCCAAAGCGATGGAGATATGAGGAGAACTCTACGGCAAAGACAATCCACAAATGAATTAGACACACCTTGAGAGATGCGATGGACTAGATTTATGGAGACTAGTGTTATGGAGCGGATAACTCCGTGAGGAAGACCAAGGGACAAGCATGTGTAAAAGGCAAATTAAGGAGGACGTAAGACGGAAGAACTCTTAGGGGTGAGGGAATTAACACTGAATAGGGAAGGATGGAAGGGTGCAGTAAATCAATCTTAAGAATTTAAGTAATATTTAAGTGTGTCTTATCCCCTGAAAAACATGTGACCGAAAGAAAAAAGAAAATTGTACCTGCCCGTTCTCTTTGACCCAAGTGTGATTTCACGCCGTCATGTTGCGAATTATCGACGAATTAAGGAAGGATTTTTAACAGCACAGTTGTAAATTGTTCCATTTAAATTCTGTAAATTTAAATACTATTTTTTAGTTCTAAAATTTCAATTCGTTTGATATTTCAGCGGTAGTGACTTGCACACAGTCGCACAGTTCGGTTGTTATTTTACTGCTTCTGTGTCGTATGAGCGCGCTCTTTTTCCGTGAGTAAGTAGTAGTTTCATCCATGAGTAGATGGCGGGACGTGTTCCTCTCTCAGCCCGTCGGTCGTGACTTCCTTACGACAAGCCTACCAAATCTCGGTCGTAGGTGTGATTTATTATGATGTACCCCTTTAACGCACCCAACCATCCCAACGAATTATGTCATTAATGTTTTTAATAATTTTATTATAAATATATTCTAGAGTCTCTTTTTAAGGCGCACACAATTATTGTATATAGATAAAAGTATTCGTTTTAATTTGTTTCTGAAAAAATGTTAAAGCATTTTAAAAAGGTACGCGATGCATACACTTGGTTGGGAATGTGGGAATGGCTGTACTAGTGTTTTTGCTTGCATGCCATAATTTTAAGATTTCGAGCCTTGAGATACGAATTATCGCCGAAGCAAATGTAGGTGCTTCTTAAAAATGATTGTTAAAATGTTTCCACAAAGCCTGGGACAAAAAGGGAAATTGTTTATTTCGTTAACTATTGTAGTAAGAGCATGAAGCGTATGCACGAAATCTGTTATATAATAATGATAACATTAAAACAAATTCAGGCAAAACGGAAAATATTGGTTAGGGACCGCCCTAAAATAATAAATGGTAGGTTGAATGAATGAAGGTAAAAAATATCATCAAAATAGATGTGAGTTTTACGTTCACTGTGGTCCATCTATATATTTGATCTCAGAGTATTTCCTTCCAAATGCAATGGTGGTAGTAAATATGATTGCAGAGCGTATTGATGGGGAATATAATGTCGAAGACTGATACAGGGGAGAACGTTAGGCAAAGGATGGATGGATAGGATAGGGATGTTGGATGGAATGAAAGGAGGGAGGAAGTATCCGAAATTGAAGAGGGTCTTGGTGTAGTGATGGATGTCACGTTGTGTTTTATTACCAGAAGTAAGGGAATCATCGTTGTCTTTGACTCGGCTGTGTCCATTCAGTGCCTACTTTAACTGACAGATTACCAATAATACTAATTTCCTTCCAGCAACGGGCTTAATTGCCCATTCTTCATCTATGTTCTATGGTTTTCGTTACAATTACCATAGCAACTATTTTATCATGCACATTTTTTAAGTCTCCTATATTCATGTGATTAAATTGTCTTGTTCATTTCTTCAGTCAATACACATAGAATTTGCGTTAATGTATTCCTGCTGATCACTATGGAGCCTGCTGTTTGCTCTTTTGATTTGAATTGCGGCGACAACTTGTTAATGAATAGCTTTCACACCGTTTTTTGGACTTGTTTAAGATGCATAACCATATTCACTCACTTTTTTTACCCGTATTATGAAATATTCCTCCTAACTAATCGACCATAGTCTTAATGCCGTAAAGTATGGCCCTGGACAAAAATCAGCGTTATTTTTTATTATCACATGGTATTTATTAATATATTAATATATCTATTCAATTTATGAATATATTTGGTGATAGTACCCTTACCAACCAGTACAGCATTCTGACCCCAAGCAGTATTCGAACGCGCAAAATTCAGATTATCTCGGTTTCAGAGTGGGAAAAACGTCACTGCCTTCCAGTGTAGGGTTTATAGCCCGGAGAATTAGAGTCTGGGGTAATGTTAAACTATTAAAACACAATGAACATTGTGATGCCAAGGTATGTTTTCCCTCTGCGTGTAAAGCAGGTACTAAAAATCTTTGCTTCATTGAATTTCGTCGCCTTTCTGGGGAGTAATTGCTGGAAAGTTCACCGAATAATGACGTTCAGTGGTCGAAGACGCACTTTGCAGAGGTGTATCTTCAGGCATAATTGAAAGCGATAAAGAAATTCGGATATGAGGGTTAATTTAAAAAAAAAAGTGATTGCTACTGTTAAAATAAAGAGACCTAACGATTTAGTGTAATAATATCGGTAAAAAGATTTATTGAAACTATCTCCACAAGGTCATCGGACTACGAGAGAGGTCAAATAAAGAGTAAAATAATACCTGTTGTTTTCGCATAACGGTTTGGGGCAACTTTAATTTCGTGTCATGTTTTAATTAAATGCGTAATTTATTTTGGTTGTAAGCATCATTGATTCAACTCGAGGCAGCTGTTGACAGTTTAAACATGTTCAGTTCTCCTACGCCAACTTTGAATGATAAAAACACCCTCTCCACGCAAGTGTTTCCTTGTATTGGGGAGCAGAAAAAAAGGATATCGTGTTGATTGTTGGGAGAATGTGGAAGACGTCAAATTTATTTTCGTGAGTCAATCAGCAAAAAGAAATTGCGTTGTGCAGCGGTGCAGGATCCAGCCCGTTGGTTTGAAATGTGTCCCCTTGCGATTGATATGGCCTTGGAGAATTGTCAGTGCATCCCTAGAGAGTGCTCTATTTACTGATGCGTGTGCTTGCAACTGCTCTGATAAGCCACCAGCCTCCGTTCTGTCATGCACAGTCACTTGCAAAGGTCTTGCGGAAAACGGGGAAACAACACTTTTTCCCGTTATAAGCACCACGATCCTAAGCAAGTACTCGAACAAGTGCACTTTCCATGATGATCGAGAATTATGATTACCGTCAATCTTCGTGTCAGCTTTAAGTCAGTTTTTTTAGATATAGACTTACATAATATCCTGAAAGCCGCCGCCAGGGTTTGTGGCAGAGGGTGATCACACATGTGACTACTTTTGACCCAAAACACTTTTCTCTCCAATCGTGGTCGGACAACGTTATTCTGATCCCTTATTATTTTTGGGAAAAATGTCTCTTTTTTTTGGAATCTCTTTTACACTTAATCTCTCTAATTTTATTGAAACGATCTCCCCTACCGCAGTACGATAATGCTCATTATACATTTTCAGCATCATCGCCAAAGAGACATCTTTTTAGGCAACATTTATGCAAAAAATTTAATCTGTAATTTTATTTTCGCTCCGTGAGTGACTCCCGACGTAGTTCTTCTAAATAATTTTGATACGCTACTCATTTTGTCACTACAAGGTTTAAAAAGTCCAGCCCCTTTCTGCTGCATGCAATCAAATTCGGCAATCAATTCAACTACATGAGGATCCCATATACTAGCAGCATATTCTAAATGAGGCCTAACGAGCAGAAAGATAACATATCTCCTTAACCTTCTCATCACATGTCCCCAATAAAGCCATAAAGTTTTTGCAAGTATTAAGTTTTAGTGGTGTGTTTGGCAGAAGTGGGTTTTAGTGAGTACATCTGCCATATTTCGAAGGCTACGACCGGTGCTAGTGCCGCCGTATGGACCCTCTGATCTGATGACAACTCGCCAGAGGGTCTACTACTGCTACAACAGTTGCTAGGAAACCGTCGGTACAAAAACGTTTTTAGTTGACAACATATCTCTAGCCGTCACCGTCAAATAAAGTCCAGTTTAGAAGTCTAGTGCATGTACGAGTGCTCGTAATATTTCTGGGTTTTAACTGGATGTTCGTGAGAGAGTACTCAACTACGTATATCTCTACTCCTTTTCACGATTTATTATTTGGTGTTTTCCCAGTTCTTAGGTCGTACGTTCGACGCAGCATTTCATGGCACAGCTCTCCTTTTGGAACTGCTTGTTTACAGACATTGACTGGTAAAATGTATGCTATTAAGAGTTAGTATACTTCTCCGCTGTCTGCCGCGACACCTGCGTGAATAGCAGTCAAGGGATTTTCATTTTGTCTACTATAATTCCATTGTGATTGTGCTTTCTTTGTGTATACAGGGTTCGTCCGGAAAATAAGTGTACTGAGCTTAGGAAAAAAAATTTATTACACTTTTACATATCTTAAGCTAATATTCCTCAAAATAGGACCCTTTTGAGTCGATACACTTGTTCCAGCGGCGTTCCCATTCCTGGAACGCTCCCGCGAAGGCATCATCGGGAACCTCTCGAAGACACGTCGTCACGGCCTCTTTGACGGCGTCCAAAGTCCCGTATCGCGTTCCTTTCAAACTCCTCTTTATCTTCGGGAACAGAAACGTTCTCTAAAAAATATGGATCATTTTTGCAGTGATCCGCAAGTTGTGTCGCGATTTCCAAACGATTGAGTCTTTGATCATCACTGAGCACTTTCGGCACCAACTTTGCACAATTTTTTCGCATCTGTAATTGGTCCCTAATAATCTCGTGCACTATTGTTTTTGGCACATTACACTGCTCTGCTATCATGTATGACCTCCACATTTCCGAATCTCTTCCATTGCTCTTGTCTGCTCAGTTTCGTCCAAGTTCTATATCATGGCCCCGCCTTACCGCGTGGGGTGGGAAATGAGATCACTTTGACGAATCTCGAAGGCTTGGTGTAGTCCTCATAACCCCCTCATTGCCTCTGCTACCGCTAGTTCACACACGAGGAATGGGTGTGTTTTTGCGTGACTCCCCCGCGTAGGATTGTGCAAAGAAATGAATGTGGAGATTTTTCTCTGTAGCTTCCAAAGCCTTATTGTTGCGAAACGTTAATGGCCCTGCTCACCTCGCCGCGATTCTAGTTTCAACGCGAAATGACGTCTGGCTTTGGCTGATGCAGCTAATGGATATTTATGGTTTGATGCCGCGAAATAAGGTCACTTTGAAGGGAAATCTCATGGAATGCGAAACGACCGATTGTGTTTGCCTAAAATCTCATAAAGTTCCGTTTCTTTCAAGAGTTTATGTTGGTTTTAGTTGCTTTAAGTAATTCGCTGTGTTATCACCTGTTATACGATGTGTGTGACCTTAAGACACGTAAATGGTTCAACTGTTCCTTCCATGGGATTTTGCTAAATTACACTAAGCGACGCTCTTGCGCTCAAGGAGATACTTCAGTTTATCCATCTCGCATTTTATATACATTTATGCGTAATTATTTATTAATGTTAGAAAAAGACTGATTTCTAGTGATACAAGAATTTTGCCGGAGTATTTGGGTCTGTTTTATGCGTTCGCCAAATCCTTCCTCGCATGTAAGGGTGTGTTTATCACCCGAAAAAGAAATATCACCCAAAGAAAATAAATGGTTCCTGCTCGTCCTTCATGATCTGTATATGTGATTCCAAGTCCGGCCGTTTTGCAAGGTATCGACGAAATAATGCAGTGATTTTCAACATCGTGGCAGACAGATGTATAAAAGGTATCTAGTCGTTCGCATTTGTATTCCTCTTTAATCTCAAAAATACTCCAATTGGATGACAGCATTCAAATTGAGTATATTTTCAGCCAGGAGACCATGCCGTGCCATTTTCAACTCGCCATTTCGATGATTTCTTCACGTATAGGATTTGAAATCTAAGGCAGATTGTGTGGATTGTGGTCGTACATACTTAAACAACTTCTGTTAATAGAAAGTTTTAGAATCAAGATCCACTTGCTGAAAATTTCGATTGTTTCGAGTTATTAATTGCACCAAAGGGCTTGGCTTTCCACATTTGTCCATATCACTCAACGCTAATCTTATTATTAATTAATTGCATTAAAATGCTTCATTCAATCGCATTAAAAATTCAAGTCATGCGTCTAGTGGCGGATGCCATTTGAAATATGACTAATTTGTCGCCATGATAAAATATGCTTTTAATTGCATGGGAATCAAGTATGCAGCGTTAATGTGTGCGTTGACCTTCCTTAAGGGAGGTGTGCAAAGGAGGGAAATAAAAACCTGCGGGCACAATTAATTTTGATGAGCGAAAACGTGAGAGGGAATAAAACGAATGAGTAGGCAATCAAATTTAATGGTTTTCCGTGCTCTAGTAGACGGTGTATGAGGGGAGAGGGACTCCGCCGCCACTCTTTGCTGTCGGGGATTCTCGATTCTCCATTCCCCGACGCGACTCCTATGTTTCTTAAAACAGAAGGTGAAATTATAGGCCTTTTCATGTTTGAACGGCGCAAAATCGCGTTTTGAAATAGTTCTGCAATTATGCTGAGTTGTCTATAAAAAAAACATGAACACAGTAATCAACCCGAAGGTCGGTTTGATAGTTGACGGTAGAGTTCAGCCAGTAATAAGCCCGACGGCGTGTGAAATGCGCACATAAGGGTAGGGGGACCAGTTCCTTTCCCTGTGCCGGTTATGGTTTCCGAGGAAGATCTGGTACCCGAAAAATCGCATTGCTTGAGTGGAGCTACAGGTTCCAAGAGAGGGTTGCCCGGGAATCGAACCCGGGCCCTCAGGTGAGTAGTCCAGCGCTCTTCCCCCGGACTACAGCGACCCGCTGAGTTGTCTATATGACCTTGGTATTCGGCGCACGCCAGTAAACCCAACAGTGCCTCAAAATATATCATTACGGTCGATGAGTCGAAGTAGTCGTGTAATAAAACATTCTTTTTTCGTCCGACATAAATCGGCTTCTGGCCGCGGTAGGAAATGGGGCAATTTTTTCGATCACTTCCAAAAAAAGATCATTTTTAATTTGAAGTATTCAGTTCGGAAATTCAGTCTTAGGGATAAATTGACCCGTAGTCGAATGGTTAATGAGCTACATGGTCCGACTCATAAGTGCCGTGCTAAATAAAATGGTGCCTTGAACTATCTTACATAAAATTAATTGGATCTGCATCTGCACAATGCCCTGCAAGTAGTCGCAAGGGCGTGTGGCAGGGGTTGTTAGTACACCGCCCGTAAAACACAATACAACCACATGCCAAACTAACAAAAGCACACCAATTCACACCCACAGAGGCATACGTATTCATGAAAATCCAATCTTAACTTATATACATGCACATACACATTCTAGCAATTAACATACACATGAACCTTCGAATGTACAAGTTGTCTGGTCAGCGTTTACTCTTGTCCACGCTACTAATTCAGATGACTTCACGATTACTATCGTGACTGCGATTTTTTCTATTTTGATTCCTTATTTTCTGATGAACGAATATTTGTATGCATCTGTACAGGAGTCTATCTCCCTTATCTTATCCTTGGGGTCTAGCCTACCCAAATAGTGTGCGGCCATAATCTACATCACTGAATGAATACCTTGAAAAGCATGAAGCCTAATGATATTAGTATTTCCATCGTATCGAAGTATGTTTGTAAGTATTCGCCAACACCCTGGTGTTTTATGATACATCTGATTTTTAATGACACAGCATTACAGCTAGCCTCTTTGAATGTAAAAAAGTATAGCCTGTCCCATTCGGAGAGAGCTGAGCAACATCATCTTGCTTGATGAATGGCACCTTCTCGTCGGGGACTGCAATTATCGGTGCAAATTCTCATCGTCAAATGCAGAAACTTTAAAGTTTTCAATTTGATGTTGAGTCAATTTTCCCGGGTTGACTAAAGAGCGTCAAATAAATGTCTCAAATTCACAGAGTCGCCTAAAAAGTCTTCTGTTTCAGCCAAAACAAGTCACAAAAAAGTGCCAAAGATTCGGAAAGAGTATCAAAGAATTATGCGTAATTTTCCAATAAAACAAATCGTGCATAGATTTTACCATTTTCTCGTTAGCCATTTTTTTCTAAATTGGCTTCACAAACAAAAGAATGCATATTTTTATTTTTAATCCTGTGAGACCATTTAAAAGCGGTAGTGCCGGTTGAATGCGATAGGTGAAAGGTATTTTCGCGTCGAAGATCAATGTAAAGATAAGTTTCAGTAAAGAATGAAAGTTTGAGTAATAGTTCATTTAACAAAGAAATAAATACGATGAGGGCCACACGTTTTTCCCTAAAACCACACTCATCTCCCATTGCTCTGCATCGCCTCGTTTTGACATAGATACAAGTGCCTCTCAAGCAGACATCGGTGCGTGTGGCAGAGGGTGTTAGAACGCAGAACGTCAGGAAACAGAGGAGAAGTCCGTCAAAGGGATGTGCGATTCTCTCTTTAGGTATTTTTGTCGTGAAGTTTGCGAGGGAAGACGGTATTCTCAACTCTTCTATTTCCTTGGCGGTCCATTAATGCAGTACGATCCTTTCTTCTTTAAAGTAACACGTATGACCGTATCGTCAGTAACTACCGGTGCAAAAGTTTTTATGAGGAATCTTTTACCCTTTGCGTGAGCAGTGATTCCCCAGATTGTTTTTAATTTTACGACGATCTGTGGCAATAGTTCCTCATAGTTTATATCTCGAATCGGACGGCTATTTCCCTCTCTTTTGATAAAATATGGAATCTTTGTATTTTATACCCGGATCTGCCGTGTTGATAGAGTAGTTAACCGGATGGTAAATCTCGATATTTTGCACCGTTAATCCGTTCGGCGGTCAGTAGGAACTGTCTTACCCAAAGGAAACGACTGCTCTACACAGCTGGGCGTGAGCTCCGAATAGTTAAACGTTGTTGAGGCGGAGACCCGAGGTGTTGCTTTTAACTTCAGAAATTTTATTTTTAACTACGTGTGTGAGGCCCAACCGGCATTCAGCTTCCCTTCAGCACCGTCCAGAATGGCGGGGGACTAGCAGATTTTTGGTATCTCTGAATACTTCAAGTCGTAGGTCAAGAATCGTCAGTTTATTGGTCTGGTCTTTGTTGAAAGTTTTCATTGCGCAGGACCTCCATAGAAATCCTATGATTTTCGTTTTCATGCGTGTCGTCATTCCAATCATCAGTACCTTCACTTCCATTCCATTCAGATCAAGTTAACGTGATAATAAACTGCTTTTTCAGCAAGCCCCTGAAAATATTGCAAAAATGATTACCCTGAATCGTAGGCACAATATTACGCTGAATCATAGGCACTGAAAAAAAGGAATGTAATTTTAAAATAATTGCGATATATTTTGCCAAAATCCCAAAATGCCAATATTTGGAAAAGATCCAAATATTTCATGAATTTCTTGCGCAATCCTGAATAAGTCTTGTATAGGTCGTATATATGGCAAAAAAAAGTTGCTGTAGGTAAAAAAAATGTCGCAAAAAGTCTTTAATTTTCGTCTGCAGACTTCAATTGATCCAATGAATGAATGAACACTAAGATATATAAAGAAAAAGCCTGTCTAAAATAAAAAAATGGGAAGATTTATTGCGCGCTCTTTAGTGGTAACTAAGGTTTGGGAGTGAAACTTTCACCCGGGGATTATCCCGGACGAGAGCGAATGCAAGGCCTTTCACGGGTTCTCAGAAATCAAGGGCGGCATGGCAGCTCTACCTTTAACTGCTCAAGTTAAAATACAATTGAAATATCTCCTGCAGTAAGAATTGAGGGCTTTAAGATTATCGGTCTCCGCTAATTGCATGATTTGTGCGGTGTAATGTTGGCACTTCAAACGGAGTTGAAAGTAAGACAGCGTCACTATCTTCCCATGAAAAGAGGAAGTTTTTGCTAATGAAGAGTCTATAGAGGTTTTATTGTCATTCCTCGCGGGCAAAAGGGCAATACACGACATGAATTCGTAGCGAACGAGGTTTTTGGAAAACGCACGGCATAACTTTACCCGCCGCTTTGATTGACGGCCGGAAATGGATTCATTCGAAGGTCATTCAAGTCGTGTATGCCCGTCAAAATATAACGTCCCTACTAGTATTCAGGGTTAGCGAAATTGGTGCTGTCCGGCTGTGAAGGTCATTCAGTTGTGCGTCCTTTTGCTCTCTCGACCTTTTAAATGGTGATGCTGTGGTTGCGTCGCGTCTTTTCCTGTCGAAATAATGCGTTGGTTAGGAATAACCTTTTTGGATGTAAAAGTCAGGCACATGGAGTTTATATAAACTATACCTATTGGATTCAGTAAGGACGAAGGATCAGGTATACCCTTGATGGATTTTACGATTAACAGCAAAAATTTCTTACTAGCATGCAGTCGAGTGGAAATGTAGAAGTTGGTACAGTATTTGTGATGGGCATTTGCAATGGTCTGAGGTTCCTCATACAGATTTCATTACATTTTCCGCAAAAAGCTTTTGCGTATTCTGTAAACAGCAGCCCTCGAAACCTGTATGACCGAAGATGAGAGTGTGATGCTCGGGACGTTGCTCACCGGCTGAAAAAAACGCCATGGCGAGGATTGCAAAACATTTTGTCCATGAATTTGCCTCACGAATTTTGTCGAAACTTTCAGGGATTGGATGAACACACGAGATGTATATTTAACAAATGGTCGTCGTCTGCATAGTAGTCCTTGGTTCGACGGAAAATATCTTTATTTATCCATTTCGATGTCCTATGTGTAAGGTAAAGGTTTATTGAGGTAAAGATTTATTTTTCGATGGGGGATTCTAATATTCCTCAAAGTGCACTTGTTGCACAGAAGTTTAAAAAAAATGAATGTCAAGAAATTCGATAAAATCCCGGTAAACAATTCCCTTGATGCACTTTAACCTAATATTTATTATGAATTTAATGTGAAATTTAGATAAATTGTTTTTTTTTGGACGTTGTAATTGCCTACACATTTACCTGTCTACACATCTAGCTAATTTACATTCTGCCAATTTACTTAAGTTATGGCTGAAGAGATTAATTTACGTCCCGCTGCGAGTCCGTAGATAGGAGCACGAGGAAGAGAAATACTGAAATTGTATTCGAAAAAAAAGGCATCGAGTTTAATGTCGAACGAAATAAATGTCCAACCCTTTCATTTACTTTTATTTGGAATATTCCTTTACTTTGAAAACATCCGAGTGTTTATTTGCTGTTTCCCACCAGCATTTCCGAGTTCACCCTCTCGTTACGTACATTGGCCACGAAATATTAGCTTTAAATACTTAAATTGGCCCCTTCGTGATTGCCAGGGACGGAGTAGGGAGACTGTCACGTGTACTTCTTTCATCTTTAAACATACAGCTTTTTTATGGCTATCAAATCATTTCGATTGGCATTTTTACATGGATTATTACCCAACTACCTTTATTTTATAAGTGTTAGCTCTGAAGAGATTATAGCATGATGGGCGGAGTTAAATAAGGTGGGGGATCCATAAAATCAGGTAATTTTGCGGATGATCGAACTTAAGTTGGTCAGTCAGAAAAGGAGTTACAATCACTGCTGAGGTAAAACTGAGAAAATTATTATGATCAAAAAGGGATAAAGATCAATTAAAACGAAACAAAGGTCATGGCGAATTCGAGAAAGAGGAAGGCTAAGGTAAACGTTACATTAGGATACCAAAAACAATTTTAAACACCAACTTCTGCAACGCAGGAAATGTGAAATAGTGTTAATAAACCATAATAACATGCATGATAAGACATGAAAAATGCATTTCCAAGATTTGTATTGAAAGTATTTGGAAAGTTTAGTTGAGGCCACAGACCTGTCAGAAGGCGCATTGTTTTCAATTTTGCACAAAAAATCGGTTGTGAAAAAACCTCGTCAAAATGGGTGCCGAGTTTGCTCTCCGTGGAGAATAAACGCAATCGTGTGGTCGATTCGGAGGCTGGTTTGGCACTTTTCCGTAGCTAACTCGACGAGTTTATTCGTCAATACAGAACTGTGGACGAAACATTGATACACTGCTACGCTCGAGAGACAAAGTAACGTCGAACAGTGAGTTTCTAAATACGAAAACGGTGAAATCGAGCAACTAAGGGATGGCCACGGGTTTTTGGGATGCAAGCTGGATCATCTGCATCGATTACTTGCAAAAAGGATAGACGATAAATGGAGACTATTTTGCGTCGTTATCGCACCATTTTAGCAAAGAAATCAGGAAAAACATTTGTCAAAGAAAAAAAAGTCACTTCCAATGGAACAATACACGGGTGCACACCTGCGCAGTTTCGATGGTGAAAATTGTGGAATTAAAGTTCAATTTACAAGTATTGCACGAATATATTTTTTTGAAATTTATTCTTCTGCTTTTAAGTTCTGCATAGTGTCATTTGGGCATCTGAAGCTCACCGTGTCAATCGATTAACCGTATGGAGTGTCTTGTGCTAACAATAGCCACCGCGGACTGAATGACCTGCCCGTTGTGGAATGTATTGGTCGGCTTAAAAAGCCCCGATTGACAAGTTAAGGAAATCAGTCCGTTTGTAACGTCGGACCGTATTTATAGACTCGAGTCGATCGAGCAGAGAAATTCCGGGATAACCCCACGGATGATGGGAGAGAAAAGGCCGATTCGGAGGAAAGAGTGGAGGTTTGACAAGAGAGAGAGAGCGGACTCGCACGTGGGGCGGCCGTGATTGAGATTCCCTGTTCCAGTTTAGGCTGGCTTACAGGGGAGCAGCAGTGGAGCATATTGGTAGATACGAAAGGAAATGGGTTCGGGATGGTGCGGTGGCTAACGTACAGGCTTCCCACCGAGAGGGCCCAGGTTCAAATCCTGGAGACAACAAATACTTCTCAATGGTATCCCGATCCCTACTTGAGGTGCTTTGTGGAGAGCGCTTTGGGTGAGTACGACGTCCGTCGGATGGGACGTTAAACTGCGAACCCCTTGGCGCCTATCGACAAGTGTAGATTTCGACGCCGGGTTTCTTTCCCTCCTTCCTTTCCCATCCCTCCCTAATGGAGCAAATAACCTTAGCTGTCGGTCTCATAGAAAACTGCTACTACGAAAGGAAGTAGAAATGTGCTTTGCCACTAAAATCGCTGCAGCAATTAAAATCGTCTTTGAATAAACGAAATCCGCTGAATAGAGTCGTCCCCAAATCGAGAAAATTAATGATTTTGGGGGCGAGAGAAGCCCGTTCAACGCCTCGGACTCGTGTACTATCTCCTGCTGCCACCTGTGGATGCTGGCTGAATGGGTCTTGGAGCGCCCCGCGGCTGGGTGGTACGCTCTCGCACTGCCTCCTCCTCCTCATCCTGGGGATGGATGGCGCTCACGGGGGAAACCCTTCGGGTGGGGGGGGGCACTCCCCCCTCGTGGCCCCCCGCTGAACCGCGACCGCAATAATGAGGCGGAGACGCCCGATGGGGTGCTTCTTTCCCGGTGACCACGGTGGGGATGGGGGGCGGAGGGCCGGACCACCCGTTCGCTCACGGGCCGCCTGCTCAAGGTGACCCCCCGCGATATTCGCAACGGCCTCTCGCAGGAAGGTTGTCGCGCGGCTCCGCCTCGCTTCCACCCACTCCTGTCCCCCGCTTGCCCTCTCCATCTATAGCTGACGCCTGCCATTGGCCGCCGCCGACCACTTTTCCTCATCTCCATTCGACCCGCGCGGTGCACGAGCGGACGGTGTTGCTAATCTTGGAACGGCGGACGGACCTGACCTCTCCAGTTGTGATTCCGTTTTTCCTTGTTTGGAGGGAGGGCCATTGGGTCCACGGCGGGTGGGGGGGCTCGGTGCCATTCATGTTTGGCGTCACCCTGGCACGAGACAGGAATGGGGCTCGGGTTTGACTCTCGAGTTCCGTTTCATATTGGTATTTTTTTGTAATCCGCAAGCCATCGCTGAAGCGTGTGGCAGGGGGTGAATACATACCAGACTGATCTTGACCCGAATATTTTTACCCCTACCGCGGTAGGACGATGTTACTCTGATCCCTTGTCGTTCGTGGACAACATGGCATTTTGAATATATCTGTTCTAGACTTAATCTCTCTAATTTTATTGACATGATCTCGTCTACAGTAGTACGATAGGGGTAATAATACATTATCATTGCTTAAGAGACATCTTTCCAATCTATGCAAGAGATTTAATCGGCATTTTAAACCATGCTACACGAGTGATTCCCAGCGTAGTTACTCTACATTTTGGATACGCTACTAAGTTTATCATACTAATCACAAATACAAATCTAGCTCCCCTACGCTGCACGCGATCAAATTCGGCAATCAATCCAACTTTGTGAGGATCCTATGTACTAGAAGCATGTTCTAAATGATGGCTGACCAGGGAAAGATAACATTTCTCATAGACATTTTCATCACATTCACCCAGTACTCTGCTAATAAATTCTAATTTCCTGTTAGCTTGCCCACATATTCCCCATATGTGTTTCACACAGGAAAATTCGTCAGTGAGGGTAAAGCATTTAAAGTATTTAATCGAGTTTTCGCATTCAATTTCGGTGTCCCGATACAATAGGTGTTCAGGAGGTTCCTGGAATTCCATTCCCGGAAAGCGTTCGCCTCACAAGTTTTTCCTTAGGTTTTGATGTTAATTTATTATCTGAGTGGTTTATTCAAAACTGTATTAAGCTAGACCGAGGGTGGCGAACTAATGGCACGCAGAGCAATTATTTTGGTACGAAGAGCTGGGTTAGCGCTACGGGCAATACCACGGTGGGTTTAGATTAAAGGGTCGAAATAGCAACGAAAATTGATCCAATTACATTGGAGAGACCAAGAACGGTCGTATACGTTAGTGATCTCTGTCGTAGGAGCAATCACTTTCACTTCTAGTGGTCGAACATTTTCTGTGCCGTAGACTTTGTTTGCATTCGTAACAAAACAGGCGAAACATTGCTCTCGTATGTAATATCTGTGACAGAGTAAGACTAGAAGACTGTCCATATGAGTATGTCCATCCCTTTGATACCACCACTAAAGTGCTCTCTTTCGCTCATTGAAGTTCGTTGAATTTAGTTATACGAGTAACTTGTGTCTCCATTGGGAACAACGGATCTATTTTTCTCTGAACTCGAGGCGAGTTAACAATGTTAATTTCAAATGTAGCTTTATTCCTCTGACAAAAGACAATTTTATATCCCTAGAAGACGAAATTCTAATAAATGTCTGCTAGCGATTTTATATGATATATAAATCATATAATAATATATAATACTATAATAAAACTAGACCTTTGATATAAGTGCCAATAAAATTTTAAAATTTCAAAACATATAATTATGAATCCCATTTAGAAATATTTGTTTTTATCGTAAAAAACACCTAGTGGACAAAATAAAATTAATGCTTCTATCTCACTGGATGCGTTGCCCCGCGAATCAAGAGTATGCATGGTTTGTATAAAAAGTATGGAGAAAAGGTTCGGATTAATAGACTAATGTTATATCTTGCTCGAGTGCCTTAAAAGTCTTCAAAGTACATCCCTTGAGCGTCGACACACTTTTGCCAGCGATTTTCCACTACTTGACGACTATCTGGTAGGCGGATTCCGAAAGGTCCTGAAGAGTACGCGTGCAAGCTTCTTTGGCGGCTTTTAGGGTTCAATGGTGATATCCTTAGAGGAAAGATTTTACTTTTGGGAATAAGAATAGTATGCTAGTGCTAAGTCGGGACTGTAAGGGGGTCGGGGAATCGTCGTGATGACTTTACAGGTCTTCGCAAGCAGTCACTCGACTCTACTCTTCGTCGTCCGTCAAGACCGTCGGGGCGATTTTAGCGCACGTCTTTTGCATCGCCAAATTTTCAGTGAAAATTTCCTATATTTTATTTTTTTGATTTCGGCAATTTAATGCGATAATCTTTACACTATTTTAACATGTTTGTAGAGAGTGAGAAAGGAATTGCATGGAGTATATATGCCGAATTTATATACTTTCTGAGACCTGGATCTATTTTTATAATCGTAATGCTCTCAAGATATTTACCCTCCATTTAATCGCAGTGTGTTCCAACATGCTTCTTTCTCCTTATTTGTTTCTGGTCTCAGTTAATTATTCAAGAAGCAATGTTATACGGAAGCTTTAAAAAAAACCACAGAAATCAGTGCGATGGTTACCTTCGAAAGATAAGGGTAGAATTCAGGATAGCAGGGAGGGCAGGATAGCAGAAGGCGAGATCCATTCCCAATGTCGCCTGTGGTTTCTTGTGAAGATTTGATAACCAAAAAATCACTCAATTTGGGCGAATATGAGCGGGCGCAGAGGCGTATCCGAGAATCGAACCCAGGCCTTTCAATTAGCAGTCCAGCCCCCTATCCATTGGTAGCCTACGACCCCAATTCCAACACATATCGGCTTAAAAATATCCACGTTTTTGCCTAAATCGGAATATATACCGGATATGCCGGCATGCGTGTACTCGTATAGCTCCAATCCTTATTCTGGACCATTATCCCAACTTAATATGGTTGTCAATTCTTATGGAACACTTTATAAAGTATTTTTTGGATGTGTAAGTATTTGTAAAAATCTCTAAAATTAGCATGAATTTACCCCGCAAATGCATGTCTTATGAGACTTAAATATCCCCATTATAATGGGACTTGTACCAAAATTGATGTTTACCTACTCGCTAGATATTTATTTTTATCTAAATAACGTAATTAAACTCAGTAATGAAGATATCGAAGTGTTATTTAACATTCATTTAATGCATATTTCTTACATATTACAATCGTATTTTGCTCCGAAACCGGATGATGTTCAATGAACGTGAGGGACGCCATCTATTGTCAAGTACTAATACTGCTCGCCTCAAGCGGGAAAACAAACTTTTTGTCAGCCTCTCCAGTCTTCCCAACAATTGGTTGAGGAGATAAAAGAGAATGCGTTGAGGCAGCCCATGTTCATTCCAGAAAAGGGTTTTACCGATTGTTTAGAGTGGTAAAGAAGACGCTGGTATAAGTGTGGTGAGGTCCCAACGGGAGTATTTCGAAGGAAGCTAGGCCTCGTTGTTCTGGCAGGGTATTTTCTCTCTATATATGGCATTACTGCATAACTCTTGACAGTCCTCGTATGTACTTATCGTTCTCCACTTATGTTTTTATTTATGTATTTTCTGATGTTTTCGATTTTTTAACGAAAAATTCAGGAATTGAATTAAAGTTAGTAAATTTTGCGGTGCTTATAGTCGATGTGTGGGTGAGACAATGTACATAATAGTTGTCCCAACTGAAAGAACTTGGATTCTTTCCTCTTGTGACAACTGTTCGGCTGTTTCCCTGAACGGCATGGAATCCACTTTAGTCATTCTTTGAAATGTGTGTGAAGAGAGCGAGCGGCCACTGATTGCGTCGCGTGCACGTGCCGTTATTGCCCTGGGAGGGGTGGGCGGCCCTCGGGCACGAAAGACGAATTGTGCGCTCTTCGCCTCCGATATGTCAAGCCGCTGCCCACCCGGCTTGCTCCGGCCTCCCTTCCTCTCTCTCTCTTTTTCTCTCCTCCTCCCTTCCTGCCCCCTGTATCTCCCCCACAATCATCGCCCGCATCTCCTGCCACCCATCTTCGCATTGTCCCTCGCCATGCCCTTCGTCCACCGGCGTCGCTAGCCGGCCCACAATAGAAGCACTTCTCCTCCCTTCCCTCGGCAAACGCACGAATACAATGGGAGGCATTCGAGGCTGCACATTCCCAATTCCCTAGACCATCGTCAATTTTTCGCACTGGAACCGTGTCCCCCTCCCCCGAGTCACGCTCCCGTCTCCGTGGAAAATACGTACCATACGTGGCCGCATATGTTTTTGTTCCCCTCTGTAGCGATCTCCGGACGCCAGAGTATGTGATGAGACAGACGTGTCGGTGATTTATAATTCCATGTTTTCAAATTCCCCTCTCGAAGTGAATTGTTGTTTGCCCAAATGGAATCTGGAGGGCGCTCTTCCATAGGCCGAGGGGAATGAGATGGTAGAGGCCAACGAAGCGCCCTCCTCATCAATGGTTACGTCCCCACTCCCCCTCCACTTTTTTCCGGGGATGCACTTTCCGATGCACCTAACCTACTCGGGAAAAGATTTATATATCTCGGTGGGCTAAATAAATCGCGATTCGGTGGGAGAATCGTAAGGTGCGGTGAAGCGGTTCCAAAAATGGCAAGAAATACGATTGTAGTTCTCCTCTTAATACTGTTTCTAACGCACGTAGTTTCGGTGAATGAGTAATCCGTTTTCCTGAAACTAGTTGCAGTAAGATATTATTGGGCTCTCGCTTAATTTCATTGAATATACGCAGTCCAAATAAATCAAGGCGTGGTGTGAAATTTATGAGAAAACTGAAAATCTGTGGTTGCGCCCTCCCCTGCCTGCGTCCGTGTCCAAAAATAAAAGGGAAACGGGGGTTAAACAAAGGAGTTGTTGAAGATACTGCATTGTGGAAGTCTCTTTCGTCTCTTTTAAATATCGATCGTTTTCAAATTGTCACCTGAATTATCAGTGCAGCACTTCTCTAATCCTAATTTCGCTGCACGCAATTAAGCAAGCAATTTTTGTGACCCGTTTCTCCATAGTACTTCGAAAAATTCGAGACTGGTCTCCAGATGTAGAGGATGTCCTATAAATCACCTACACCCATGTTAGGACTTGCAATAATTTTCCTTGAAAAGTTTGGGAATTTCAAATATAGGGTTACAACATTTTTTCTAAAGAGTTGACTTGACGTTCTAAAATCTTGAAATGGATGTATTTAGCGGTTAGATTTAAAAAGTTAACTTCCATTTTAATGTTAATTGATCAGCTGTCATCATCTGTATTTCAATCTGTGAGATTGGTTTACTGCAACCCTCCATTTTTCTCTACTTAAGTGTCAAATCCCTCACCCCCTGATGCCTTTTCTGTTTTAAGTTCTTCTTAATTAGCCCCACGTACTCATGTCATGATCTTCCTCGCTAGCTCTTTCCTTCTATTATGTTTCTTCCTCTTCCCGTTCCTCACTTTGTCTGTCAATTCAGTCTTGAGTAATCTCCTCCAGCAACATGTTTCAAAGGTTTATATTGTTCCATGGTCGGATTTGTCAATTCTCCACGTCTCTGATTCGTAGAATCTCCATACGAACGTTATTGTTTGCCTCCGCAGATTCATTAAACGTAGTAGCCTTTTCTTCAGGAGAAAAACAAATTTGCACTTTCCACAGGTCTTATACCGGAGGATGGTTGCGTGAACCGAAATGCGTTGTACGTTACCAATAAACCTGTAAAAAAGTGCAAATTTGTTTTTCTCTTAACTGAAGCTGTGTAAAAGTGAATTTTTTTCCTCATAATGACAAACTTCCATTACATATCGGCTGAATCTGTTGGATGTAGCCTTTTCTTCCTGAACGCCTCCGAAGCTTGAACTAGACTACTCCTATTTCCTGCAAAATATTCATTAGTTTTTCCCATTCACTCTATCAAACAACTTTTTGAAATCTCCAACACAGAAAAATACAAATTTATTGCATTCTATGTTCCTATTTATTAGTGATCGCATTACGGCTATGACATCACGAGTGCCTCTCTCCATTCTCGCGATGATGATCCCGAGAACTACTTTATCTGCGGGAGAAATCAGACATATCGTTCTGTAGATCTCATTAATTCCTGCCTCATAAATGCTACGAATTAGTCCATAAAAACTCTTCTTTCTACGAATTTCTAGACCCTTAAGTATTTTTTCCGCATCATATTACTTATCACCACAGTCGTATTCGATTTCAATTACCTTAGTGCATTGTCACCGTCTCATTGACTACAATCTTGACGCGGTGGAAGGGTTAATGCGTTCCGATGACCCCTAGAGCTGTGCCGGCGGGAGCAATGATATTTGCCCCTGGTAAGGTCACCCATTCCAGATAGGTCGAAGGATAGCAGGCAGACGGAAGGTGGTCACACTGCGTCTATCCCTCAGTGAGGGGGCTGTCCAGAATATCGCGTGTAGTCGAAAATAAGGTCGTTCAATAAGCCCTAAAGAAAAAACGGAAAAATTATTTTGGTAAAATTTTTTTCTTATTTTTCAACCAACTCTCCTTTTAGCTCGATACACTTTTTTCCCAGATCTGCTCCAACATTCTTTAGCCGTTCCTAAAGTAGAATTTTTGAAGGTCCTCAAGATAGGTATGTGGTGGTGATGACCTCCTTGTTCGACGTGAATCGTTTTCTGCTGAGCCATTTTTTCAAGTTTGGAGATAAAAAAAAACCGCGGAGGACCAAATCTGGATGATGTAATTTTTCGAGGTTTAATTCCGTAATTTTCACCATCGAAACTGTGCATCCGTTTATAGTCCTATTGGAAGGGAATTTTTATCTTTGCCAGATGAGGACATTGTTCGCTCAACCGGTGCAGTAACACGCAAAATACTTTCCATTTATCCTCTTGTCTTTTTTTGCAAGGAATCGATGTAGGCGATTCCGCGGGCATCTCAGAAAACGGTGGTCATCACCTTTTCAGCCAATTTCACCGTTTCCGCACCGTTTTCGACTGCCCCTTTGCTTCTCCAGTACAGTATTGTATCTATGTTTCGTTCTCGGTTATTTATCAACGAATAAACTCATCAGGATTGCGACGGAAAAGTGTCCAACCAGCGTCCGAAGTGACCAGACGATTGCGTTTATTCTCCACTACGAGCAAACTGGACACCCATATTGCCGAGATTTTCTTCTCACCCAATTTTTCGTGCAAAATCAAAAGCACTCTACTTTGTGATAGGCCAGTGGGCTCAACTATTTCGCGAATTTTGATTCATCGATCGCTCAAAATCATATCGTTGATTTTGTCATTCATTTTTGAGGACTTCTCCTTTCCTATGGACGTCCCGAACGATGTCTACCATTTTTGGATGTACGGCCACATTTAAACTGATATTTCCAATTGTAAATATTCAAAGACAGGAGCGGATGTGCCATGGACCCAACTCCTCTTTGATCTCTCTCGGTGTTAAGCTTTTTATTTGGAAGTGTGGCATCATCGCACGCAACTCAATATTTTATATTTTTTTAAGCAAACAAAAGTTTGGTGCTTCAATCGAATATGAAAATGAAACAGCGTAGTGGATATAGCTGAAACTTTAACAGCTCTCTGGTGATGGTTGAGTCTTCCTACTAGCTAAGCATGTCCGATACTGCGAGCGCCATCTCTTGAATTTTCTAAGGACCTACTGAAGGACCCACGTAAATTAATTTCTCGTGACTAAGGTATAATATTCTGACTAACATCTGCCCATACCTATGCCAGCCTTCAGGTTATATACTCTGATGAAGATGTCAGTATGTCTTCATTGTCGATATTGATGGATATCTTCAAGTGAACATCGTAGAACGCAAAACTTTTTGTGTAAATTTGAATGTGATGTGCTGCTTTTTTTGTTGAATCGCCCATTGTAGTCTTTAATATGTCATTAACTGTTGCGATATTCAATTCTCTGGAGTGAATCCAGAGTAAATTTTGCACAGCACGAGCGGTAAGTATTCCGGAGACCGAATCACCTCCATACACCACACATGCAATTCGTCATTGGAGTGTTATCACTAATTTCGTTTCCTCAGTTTGTTGTGTGTAATACACCATTGTTCTTTTTTATTACGATTGATTAACATTTGAAATTTGAACCAAACTGCATTGGAAATGCTATTCTTTCGTGAAACTGGACAGAAGGAGAGCTTTTCTCCCTTGGCCGGCTGGTATTTTAGACAAATGGGACTTAAGTTTGTACAGAAAAAGTGGATCTGACAGTGACGTGAAACCGTGAAATGAAAACTAAGTGTGTTTTGGGATCCCAAAATAACACGAGTTCAATTAATGGAGAAAGTGCTGATTCAGTGAGCAGATTGCATGAAGAATAATTGGGTGGGTAGGAACCAGAAACGTAATTGTGCCGCGTTGGATACCTAACTCGACGAAATCGATTCGACTCGTTGCAAATGAAATTAAGGTGGGCGATTGTTAAAATTGAGCAGGTGGGGGAGGGGGGGGGTTCACTTCCTGTGAATAAGTGAAGAAATTTCATCACGTGATCATTCATACGTGAGGGAACTGTGAGGATTTGATGCGATCGCAGTTTTTTTCTGCACTCTTTCGGGAGTCACGAAGGATCGTTTTCAAGTCGCGTTGCAAAAGTTAAAAAAAAAAAATATGCCTGTCCTGTGACCAAAATTCAGCCGCAAAGTTAATTTAATGTTTTGAGTTTCACTAATTATACACTATAAATATAATGAATCCGAAATGACGGGATATATGTCAGACGATGGATACTAATTTAGGAATTCCAAAAGCGAATTTTGAAGTCGTGATGAAAAAAGAAGCGAATTTGGGAACCTGTAGTTCAGGGAAGTGGTGTCCAACCTTTGCCGCTGCGAGGCACGAA
Source organism: Hetaerina titia (assembly GCA_037158775.1). NCBI lineage: Eukaryota > Metazoa > Arthropoda > Insecta > Odonata > Calopterygidae > Hetaerina > Hetaerina titia. The sequence goes on from CM073779.1 coordinate 39,676,224, forward strand.
AGTGCTCTCATGAATATCGGTGGGGAGGAACATGATTTTTGCGTGGAAGGAAGGAAATTCAAAACTTCGTCAACGTAGCGGATATTTAATTTTCCTTAAGTTTCCTTTTCTAGTTACCGTCGAACGTTCAATTTCAAAGTTTAAATATCCTACCTATCACGAGCAATAGAAGGAGTCGTACCTAAACGTGTAGTAAATGTGAGATTTCCTTTCCAAGATGTTCCGCGGGCCGGGTCGACGGGATTGCCGGTGATTGTGTCCAAGGGCTGTTCCCCAGTGGCGCAGAGGATGACGGCAGATACTCTTACGGTCGTATTATGACCCTCCATTGCGCTCTAATTCAGGTCGTAAATTTGCGGCCGTCTCGTAAATAGTGTGTCGCGTCCAGTGACGTGGGAAGCCTTGTGTGTCGTGGAGAGTGCGCGTTCCATGGCTTGTGTGCGAGCCAATGGATGCCCCCGGGGGGGGGGGGGTAAGGACGCGACGCGCCCCCTCTTCCTCGTCACGCCGTGGCTCCACTCACTCCGGGGCCGTGCACGCCATTCTCACGCGAGGCGCGAGTGAGCGTGAGATGAGCGACTGCGCCACTACCCCCCCCCCCCCATCCCCCCGGCCAACCCCACGCCCCAGGCGTCCCCCCGCTTCCCCCCGGCGTCGCGGAGGCGGGAGAACCGCTCTCTCGGGAGGGCGCGGACCCTCGTCGTTCGCCCTTGCCCCTTCTCCAAGTTCACCCCTCCCCCCACCCCGTCGTTTCATCTCTCCTTACTTATTTTATTCTTAAGGTCATCTACGTAGGGTCGAAAATTGAGTATTTGTGATCTAACTTGGTTTTTATAAGGTTTTATTTGAATATATCTGTGAGAAAACGTGTTAATGGGGTGTGTGACGTGTCGACGTCATACCTATTCCGATGACTATCGAACAGGTTGAGGCGGAAGGGTCGACATATCGCATTCTGGTAGAGCACTATTTCACATAATATGGGGAGTATATATTGAGTGCATCTCCTCGATCTTGGACAAATGATTTGCCCCCGGTGCATAGTGATTTTTACTCCAGGGTATGGAGCCTTCTGAAGTAGCCCTGTCATGGACCTTTGAAACCAGATCTTCGATGACTTTGCTGTGCTCTTTCTTTAGGATAGCTAAAAGCACCGTATAGGCAAATTTTGTTATTTTGTTTCTACGTATGTTGAAGGATCTGGTCAGTGCTCTGTTTGGTAGCTATAATTTTTTTGCCATTTGAAATAGGGCCTGAAAAATGTTATTTTTGTAATTTTACACCACGCCCAATTAACGCGAACTATCCCCAAGGCAGAATGGTATTAATTAAATGTTTTCTCTCTTTCACTTATCGTTATTTTATATTTCTATCAATATAGCCTCATTCAAGATACGACCGTAATTCTAGGACGACGGAAATTTCTCTAGCACGTGATGCAGTCGGAAGAAAAACGGATTGTTTGAGCAGATTCAACAAAAAAATCATAAAATACAGTAATTTCAAAGTGCAATGATTTTTACGCTTAGAAATATCTGCGTTTGCATGTTAGTTGATGTCTCCCGTAGTTCTTTGAAAAACATTTTAGTTTATAATTATGGGAAGCTGATTTTTTTCTTTTCATTTCAATTGCATTACGGTAGCTTTGTGGAACTATTCGGTATGAGTTCGGTAGTCTATGAACGTAAAACATGTGTACCGTGAACCAGGAACCCCGAGAAAATGGGAGCCTTCGAAAACTGTTGCTGTAGAAACAACTTAACTGATGCATTGAGTAACAAGGAATATTGGTACGCAACTCGACCGGTGGGTATAGAATGGCACTTGAGAGCCCTCGCTCTGCAGAAAATGAATCAATGGAGTGGATACACGTTGTGGCGTAATGGATATGCCATAATCGTGAAATAAGGGAAGACGGTAGGAAGATAATGACCAATGAGGGTACGTATATTGGAGACTAAATAAACGGGGGCAAAACGGAAGTACCCTCGAGGCTTCGTGGAATTAACATTGAATACGAATTAAAGGACCCCTGCAATCGACCAATCTCCGGATTTAAATAACTGTGTTAATGTTGACGAGAAACTACCCCGTATAAACTAATGCAAGGACACCTTGGCTCATTTCATGAAGCCACCCCTGAATGGATTAAAACCTTGACGTGATGGAAGGGCTTGTGAATTCAGATGACCCCAAGAGCTTTTGTTGTGGGAACAATGGTAATTACTTGTGGTAGGGTCATCCATGATAGATAGGTCGAAGGTTAAGGACCAGACGAAATCGGTCAGTTTTTCGGATGATCAAGCTTTAGTTTGCCATTCAGCCAAGAAGTTGCAAGCATTTCTGAGCGAATAGGAAATCCATGGCGACAGGTATGGTGTGAGAATAAATATAAACAGTAGGAAGATTATGTGGTTTTTGAGAAAGGGGAAGGCTAAGTTAAATATTAAAATAGGAGTTATAAACTATAGCAGTAGGAAGAGTACCTGTCTTGGAAGTGTTTTGGAGCAAAATGGCACTAGTAGTATGGGATATCATTAAGAAAAATTGCTTTAGGAAGAGAAGTTTTGAAAAGGAGGAGGGAGTTGGTGATGGGAATATGGTGTATAAATGTAAAGAAAAATGAATGGACACTCGGATGTGAAGTTGTTTTTTGTGGTTTGCTTAATCAACCAACACGAAATGTAGGTTAATTCAGCAAACTGATAGTCGTAAAAGAGAGGATTTTGAGACGTGTTTGTGGAAGAATGGAAAAATTAAGGAGAGGGGGTGGGATTGTTGAGAGATACATGGATTTTATAGAAAGTATCGGAATATTTTTCTTAAAAATAGATCTATTTTCAGATATTGTTACTATGCCTCAACATTGCTTCAAATTGCATCCATTCAGCATCGACACGCTTTTGCCAGCGGCTTTTCCACGACTCGTAGGCTTCCTGGTGGGCGGATACCGGAAGGTCCTTAAGGTTACCCTTGCAAGCTTCTTTGATAGCAGTTACCATGGTGGTGTACTTTCAGGGAGGATTTCACTTTTGGGAATAGGAAGTAGTCCACTGTTGCCAAGTCGTGTCTGTAAGGGGGTTAGGGAATCATTCCGATGCCGTTTCAGAAGGTCTTCGCAAGTAGACACCCGACTCAACTCTTGGTCGTCTGTCAAGACCGTCGGGACCGCTGTACGGAATGAAGGCAGTGAGAAAGTATGCGGAATAAAAGTACAGTTTGATGTGATGCTTGATTGACGTCAAGCTGGACGATCCAAAGAAGCTCAGCGACGCTCATTCTGGGTCCATCCGAAACCTACTTGAAATGTTAGGCCATATTTGATATTATTGGCATAGTATTGTGATGAGGATAGTATCTGGCCACACTAGTTCGTGTCGCGAGACGGAAGGGAGAGAGGAGCGGGACGAGACGTCTCCCTCAGCAGCGGCTGAAAGAACCGTGGCATGCGCATAGAAGGATTGATTGGCTGGCGTTGGACATTGACCGCGATCGGGGAGGCTCGCTCACGTGCCACCCGCTCCCTTCCCCGCCCCTCTGTCTCTCTCCTCTCCGCGAAAGTCAGAAGGAAGCGAATGGCTCGTCGTTTCTATTCGTTCATTGGTGGGCATCAAGACGCGTTGCGAGTTTTCCTCACTGGATTCTTCTTCCCTATGGTGGACCACATTTTCACTCGTCGAGTTTGCGAGTTCTCTAGTGAACGACGCCCTCCTTTCTGAGCCCGTATTTATGTATATGAGCCTGGTGTGTCTCCCGGCATAAATTTCTAGTGTCGTGATTACCGTAAACTCATTCTTTCATTGAGATGAAACCATGATGTGCGCAAGGTCAAGTCAGGGAGCAGTCCGTTGGGATATCCTTCCCCTTCGCTCCCCCCCCTCTGCCCCTCCCTCCTCTCCCCCCGCCTCACGGCGTGCGCCGATTTGAGGCTATCATTATGTCATTCCATAAATCATAGCGGCGGATGAATTAAGCGCATCAGCATCTTGGCTCGCTCTTCTCCGATCCCATCTGGTATGACCCGGCTGCCCTTAAAGCCCCATGCGCACATGGTAGCGGGAGGATTGAATCTGATTCCATAGATGACCCCTGAGGTCCGCGAGGGGTATTTTCGTCTCTGCAATGGTCACACACTGCGAAAAGCGATTTGAGAGCACAAGATGGTTCGGATGTGCCTCGCAATGAAAGGGGATCAATAATGCCTTTAAGGGCCCAATCCTTGGTCCATGGTGGACTGTTAAGCCATAAATGATGTTCATGTGTCCATATTTTTTATGAAATAGATTAATAGATTCTTTCAAGGGTACCGATACTGAAAGGCCATTTAGAGGGACTTTAAATATCTTTTATGATGTAATTCTGTATGTTTTTTCTTAAACTAAACAAAGAAATTTGTCGTCTGTTTTAAAGTTCGAGAATTAAAAAAAATTTATGATCTGGTGCTTTCCCGGCGTATCTGCTTGATGAAGTTTACCCGGGTCTTCCACTTGGTCAGGGGATCCATGTTGGCCGACATTTCGATGCCCTGAGGACGATACACGAGTCGAGCATCTAAACGTCGGCCAACATGGAAACCCTGACTCGGTGGAAGGCCCGAGAAAACTTCATCAAAAAAGTCGATCATTATCTCGAGTCCCGGTGAACATTATTTCCCCACCATCCAAGGACTTTGAACCGGGTACTTTTAATGTGCATTGCTTAATCTTTGTGTTTACATTCGAGTAGAATTTCTACTTGCCATAAAATGTAGTATGAGTTATGTTATCTCTAAAACAAGCATTTATTTTTTTCAGGTACGTATAACCAGCATTCGTCAGGGAAGGAAATGAGAGAGGTCCTTGATACGGCATGGATGCATTTCCAACCTCAGCAAGTTAAACTTATTTTAATTTGATATCTTGCCTCGTTTCGAGATCAGTGTTTGTTTTGTACTCGATTCATTTTGCCACTGTAGGATAGAATTGCTGGTACTAAATCCATTTCAGCCTCCTGCCAGTAGAAAGAGCCAGTTTAAACTCATCCGGTTTCAAACCTGGAAAACTTAATATTCCAATAGTTTATTGGGGCTTGAAAGAAAGCATAAAATTCTAAAATTTGTACTGATGACTTTGTTCTTGGTTGGTTTCTACCGCGAATCATTTTAAACTTATTACATGCGAATATTCATGGGACTGAAAATTTAATAAATCGAAAGTGTTTCCATGGTATATGTCAAATCCACTTCACTATTCCATTATTCACCCTTATACCATATTGTTTGAGGTATATAGGCAATTAGTTTTACTGTCTAGTTGTAGAAATGCCCCTTGATGTGGTGGACCCCTTTGAATCTCACGTTTCAAGAGATGTCTTGGAAAAATTGTATATTTTTACTCAGATATTACGTAGTTGTCTTGGGATGTTTTTTTCGGCGAATTTGGCCTACATCCTTTTTTCGCCATTCTAACAAGTTCTTTAAATTTGTTATTTTGCGAGGCCTTAAAACTCAAGTTTCCTAGATTTCATCATTCTAGTCTATAGCATGATGCCAATTTGTCTTATTTAAAAAATTAACCCTTGAAATATTTGGTTTTGTATTTTTACTGTTTTACGAGTGTTATCATTATTATTACTAGTAATTGAACACATAACGATTTTCAAGGAATCGAGGGGTTTATTCTTGCCATGGTTGCCTGGGGCCGTCCATGCGCCGACGTTTGCCTCGTCTGTCTCTCCCCCACGGCATACCTCAGCAACTTTCAATTTCCCATAAGTGTACGTCATTGATTCCGGTTTGACCTCTCTCAATGTTTTCGAATTTTGAAATAATGATGCCATCTGGAATATTTACTCGTGGTCCTTCCAGCGGTGGAGCTGGTGGCATTTAAAAGTTACGTAAATTCTTCTCGGGTCCCCCACCGGTTTATATCGTCCATGTCGGCCGTCGTTTCGATGCCCGACTCGGTCAACGTCTTCAGGGCTTCTGAATGATTCAGAAACCCTGAAGACGATGACCGAGTCGGGCATCGAAATGACGGCCGAGATGGACGATATAACCCGGTGGAGGACCCGAGAAGAATTTACGCAGCTGATACGCCGGGAAAATACCATTGTTTTTACTAATTTTAAAGTTATATTGAAATCGGTACTAATTGTTCATTAAGGTAAAAATGTGCGCTTTTATGTAATTTATTGTTGAGTATTTTCTGTATTTTATTCCCAAACGACCGAGTCACACATGGTCGCGTTTTTCCCTACCTCTCCATTTTGGAGGTGGTCTGTCATGGATGCCAATTTAAAGCGGTTATTCTCAATCTAAACTATGCGTATGGTTCTATAAATGTTTTCCAACGGGGTAGGATATATGTTCTTCAAGGTGCTTTGTTATTATCGAATGTAATTTCGGTTCCTACTGTGGAAATCGGCCTACGTACTTTTATTCATTTAGTGACTCCACACGAAATTCTCTAGATGTCTCAAAAATACGAACTGGGAACAAGGCATGATATTTATAGCTTTTTGGGGATGCCAGGCTTTTAAACTTGGAGATGAAAGCGCTTACCAGAGAAATCCGAGCGCCTTTCATCTTCATCGTTCCAAAATGACCGAGCTTCTCGGTTGGCCAAATATATAATCGTTTAATCAAGGGATGCCGTGTTACATGCAGCCATCTGCACTTCCCAACGCATCCAAACATACACGGGTTAATTTCATTTTGTTTTCAGGATGAGGTACTTAAATAATTTTAAGTAATGACTCTAATTTTACTCCTTCATTCACTTGAGCCTTAAATGTGCTAATCGTGCTATTGGGGCGGGTTTTTTGTGTGGAAAATTCCGCTTGTAAAACTTTCACCAGAAATGGACAACAACGCTGATTTAATATACGTTCGAAGGGCCAGGCTTTTGGCCGAAATAATTTTCGCCAATGTTAAAATGACATGATTTAATGTAAACTGAATCGCCTAGGTATTACCCTACACGGAGATGTACGAGGAATTTTCGGAAAGGATCCAGTCATGCAATATTTTGAGAAAAATTTCCTACGTAGCCTATCCTACCTAACTACAGAAAAATAAGCATGATATCCGACGCAGCTAAAGTTGTTCTCAGGATCATAAACAACAGGATAGAGAGTAGGGAAAATGGTTACTTAGGGGATGATCAGTTTGGATTTAGGAAGGGGAGAGGTACGTATGATGCCATTGCAGTAACGAGATCTAATCGAGAACTAATCGAGAGGAATTTAGAATACACTCGGGACGTATTTGCATGTTTCGCAGATTTCGAAAGAGCGTTTGATAGAGCGAATTGGGAAAAACTAATGAGTAAATTGCAGAAAATGGGAATAGATTGAGGGCTAATCCGCAATCTGTACGTCTCAAACTGCTTAGGTTCGAGTGGGGAACGGAGAGTCCGTATGGGCACTGTTAGGAAGAAGTGTAAGGCAGGGCTACCCATTATCACCGGTGCTATTCAACATATATGTGGAGGGAATGAATGAAGAGGCATGGGAAGAACTGGAAGTAGGAATGAAAGTCGGTGGCGAATTCGTACAATCAGTTAGGTTTGCTGATGACCAAGCTTTAGTTTGTCAGTCAGCCAAGGGGTTACAAGCATTACTGAGTGAATTGGAGGATACAGTGCGATAGATATGGGATGAGAATTGATATTAATAAAACAAATGTTATGTGATTTTTCAGAAAGAAAAGGCTAAGCCTAACATTAAAATTGAGGGCAAAAACTAGAGCAGGTAGAACAGTTTGCGAATCTCAGAAGTGTTTTGGACCAACACGGTCAAAGTAGTAGGGACGTAAGGAGAAGAATTGCACTAGGCTAGGGGTTTTCACAAGGAGGGAGTTGATGACAGAGGCGTTGAGTAAGGATGTTAAGAAAAGATTCGTAAAAACTTGTCACCAAACCGTAAAAACTTGTCACCATTTTACACCTAGGAGTTTCTACATTGTTTTCACCGCTTCATAATGACAGCCACGGAGCAGTGAGTTTTACTGCGATTATTGCTCCTCCATCAAATTTATTAAATCTGCAATTTCTACAAATAATGATACCTTTTGGAAGAGCCTCGCTGACAACCGAATCTAAATCCTATAATAAAATATATGAAATATATCTTCTGTGAGCCCACTTACCGTTCCTGTGATGATGTCCAACTTTATACTTTTTAAGATGCGTTCTTTGTCCGATATTTTATTTTTGGATTCGGCAATTTAATGCGATAATGTTTACACTATCTATAACAGAAACTGTAGAGAGTGAGAAAGGAATTGCATGGAGTATATATGCCGAATTTATATACTTTCTGAGACCTGGATCTATTTTTATAATCGTAATGCTCTCAAGATATTTACCCTCCATTTAATCGCAGTGTGTTCCAACATGCTTCTTTCTCCTTATTTGTTTCTGGTCTCAGTTAATTATTCAAGAATCAATGTTATACGGAAGCTTTAACAAAAAAAAAAACACGGAAATCAATGCGATGGTTGCCTTCGAAAGTTGAGGGTAGAGCTCACCTAATAGCCCCTATGTGCTGTGCCCTCACCTAACGGCCCTTTCAAAGCAACAAACTCGGCAGTGACATGATAGCAGAAGGCCAAATCCATTCCCAATGTCGCCTGTGGTTTCTTATGAAGATTTAATAACCAAAAAATCACTCAATTTCGGTGAATATGAGCGGGCGCAGAGGCGCATCCGAGAATCGAACCCAGGCCTTTCAATTAGCAGTCCAGCCCCCTATGCATTGGAAGCCTACGACCCCAATTCCAACACATATCGGCTTAAAAATATCCACGTTTTTGCCTAAATCGGAATATATACCGGATATGCCGGCATGCGTGTACTCGTATAGCTCCAATCCTTATTCTGGACCATTATCCCAACTTAATATGGTTGTCAATTCTTATGGAACACTTTATAAAGTATTTTTTGGATGTGTAAGTATTTGTAAAAATCTCTAAAATTAGCATGAATTTACCCCGCAAATGCATGTCTTATGAGACTTAAATATCCCCATTATAATGGGACTTGTACCAAAATTGATGTTTACCTACTCGCTAGATATTTATTTTTATCTAAATAACGTAATTAAACTCAGTAATGAAGATATCGAAGTGTTATTTAACATTCATTTAATGCATATTTCTTACATATTACAATCGTATTTTGCTCCGAAACCGGATGATGTTCAATGAACGTGAGGGACGCCATCTATTGTCAAGTACTAATACTGCTCGCCTCAAGCGGGAAAACAAACTTTTTGTCAGCCTCTCCAGTCTTCCCAACAATTGGTTGAGGAGATAAAAGAGAATGCGTTGAGGCAGCCCATGTTCATTCCAGAAAAGGGTTTTACTGATTGTTTAGAGTGGTAAAGAAGACGCTGTTATAAGTGTGGTGAGGTCCCAACGGGAGTACTTCGAAGGAAGCTAGGCCTCGTTGTTCTTGGCAGGGTATTTTCTCTCTATGTATGGCATTACTGCATAACTTCTTGACAGTACTCGTATGTACTTACGAAAGAGTTTAAGTCACAAAAATGAAATTGATTAAAAAAATTTAATGAGCAAATCAAATATGCCTCCAGGGCAGTGGTCCTTAGAGCGCTCCCTCCCGTCTTTGCCACTCCCGTCGAGTATGGCTCCTCCAGAAAATACCACATGCAGGCGCGTAGTTAAAGTAGTACAATTTAAGTTTCGTGGCTCATGTGCACAAGTTAGTTTTCGGCGTGGACGAGACCATTTCAACGCTTTCAAATATGAGGGAAAATTTTCTCAGCATGTATCAGGAATTCAGAAACAACAAAGCGGCTTGAAAAAAATGTTTGTTAAAAATCTCTTCGTACTACTGTAGCACAACTAAAATTTTCTCCCTTTTACGCTGTCATTGGCGACTTTGAAATGCAAATGCTTGATTTAAAACTTCAAATAATTGTGGAGCTTGAAATTTGAGCGTCCTTGTGCTGATGTAGAAATGTCGGAGAAAACAAATGTGAGCTTAGTTCACAGCACTAGTGGGGTGCTTTGAAAGAACTGGAGAAGGAAGATAGGTTAATTTGTAGTACTTTGAATGGTATTCCTGATTCATATAATCAGCTGAAAAACTAGCTTTTGCTGTTCTTTTACGGATTATTCATGTGAACAATCTTTTTCGTGCGTACAACTTATCAAGAGTCTATTGAGAAGTAATCTTATTGATGATAACCTGGAATCGTGCCTAAAATTAAACAACGACGTACAAAGTTGACTTAACCAAACTTTCCAAGGAGATGCAGGTAGTGTTTGTCATTCGTTGTCATGATTTAGTTTTATGGATAAATTAGAATTGGGAGCGTTGTGGGGTGAAAGAAGGTGTAGCGAGGAGTATTGAGAAGGGTATGTTTAGATATTTTGGACACACAGAGAGGATGAACCTAGGGAGATAGACGAAGCGTGTATACGAGCGTGGATGGGGCAGTTGAAAGTGGTCGACCTCAGCCAATGTACCTCAGTCAGATTGAGAACGGTGTTAGCAATGACCAGCTTAGGAGTTCCCTAATTAATTTAAAAACAATGTACCTACCAATAGTTTTACTTTAAAATATTTATCTCTCAAAATAAATATCGATCGTTGTACTTTTGATTTTGACTCTTTTACCTAATTAGTTTTTGCCGACCCCTGCCCTAGGAAGTGTGGTGGCAAGACTTCAATTTGGATGATACATGTGTGGTTATTTAATACTTTTTTATTCATTGAAAATATGCTGTGTTGATGCTTTTATCAATATGGTGGCAGATGATGCATTGCTGTATGCATCTGGCAAAGGGTTTTTGTCTAATTGTAACATACGAAATGAGGACCAAATCATTTCAAATAAAAATTAATTCAATGTCAAAAATTATTTAGCATTGCTGAATACAATTTCAAATGGAAGCAGGTAGACGTGTTGAAAGCATCCCCTAAGAATAGAACCAGAAGGTCAAATACTTCTAATGGAAAACAAATACTACAGCGTGATAATTTGTTCCCTCTCCAATTTGAAAGCCATGTCAATTAGGTATGTAGAAAAATTGTAAATCAAGTTGCGATGTTTCCGCATTAATTCTCAGATAGCAGAGTCGGAGGGGGTGTATTTGGAATCCATTGTAATCCCGAGTCGCACTCGCCGTGTATGTTGTTGACCCCATATTAGGAATCGCTTCTCTGGAAAGCGGCTCTAAGCTGTCCTTTTTTTGGGGAGTTAGTGGGCCGTAGATTGCTTGGAATGGCTGTAGTTTAATTTTCCTTCGAGCGTGCCGTTCGTTGCCTTTCGTTAGCAAAGCGATGAGGCGGAACTTTCCGATGATTGCCTCTACTCGCTGTGTTTTTGTTTTTGAGTCGTCTTCAGTGGTGATTTGCACTCTTGTGCTTTTTGTACTAACAAAAGAATGTGTGGCCCAATCCAAGAATATCATTTTGTTTATTAGTTATTTCTCTCTTTGTTATAAGCCTCTTCTACAATGAAATCTTTTGAGTTAGCGTTATTTCTCCCATCTCTTTTTCGGTTCGATTCGGGAGTGGTTTGGATTCCTTTTAACATCAAGGCCTCATTCCCTCCGTGTGCCGTCTCCTCCCGAGCGTCTATGCGGATAGAAATGAAGGCCGCGATGTACTTGGGAGAGATAGAGAGGGGCGATCACTGGGCTCGTCTGGAGATTTGCAAAATTCGTTGTTTGAGCGTTATTTTTATCACCGCATAATGAACCAAAAGTTTCCTCACGTAAGTTATTGCCAGCCTCTCTGGTAATCCTTTCGGAAAGCCGCTTGAATAAAAACACTGCGGTATTAAGTTGCCGGGGTATTTGTTCGAGCGTTTGCTTCCGAGGATTTGAATGAAACAGCCCAGGGGTGTCCCATTTGGTCGGCATAATAATAGAATGGCCCAGCGTGGTGTACGATTTGTGACCCTGTGGCTTTTCGCTGAATGAATCCGGTCGTCTAGTGTCGACTCATGGCTCCGTACCAAAATAACCAAATCTCAGAAGGAGGCGCTGATATGTTTCTAACATCTAATTATGCAGAGTTGCTGGTAGTGTCACTCGTTCTTAGAAGCCCTTCGATCTCGTGAATGTCTTTCTCCTTTTTTGGATAGGCACCATGATGGTGTCTTTAAGTAAGTTTGGGCGGTTTCCCTTCAGCCGCTTGACACGCTGGGACTGGATACAGAAGGCTGCTCGTGTTGAGAATTCGTACTATGACTGATCCTCCTCTTTTAGTGTGGGTTAATTTAAAGAAATTTCGTCAACTTAACCGGTTGCAACAGAAACGGGCTGTGAAATGATCTCTGTCGGCTCGGATTTATCCAAATGTAAATACCAGAATCGAGATCTACCGGTTCATTGGTCGATCACATCGCCAGGTTGATTCAAAATGGTCTATTGAAGATGACAGTAATTAGTATCCCCCGATGTAAGTAAAACCAAGTTCAAGTCATTGCGATTCAGTCGCAAAGGGATGCTAGACGACGAACCCCCAAATGCAGGAATGCGGAATGAGTCTCATAGCCAAAGTAAATTATGTGTTAGCAAGTTTGGTAAATTATGCAACTCCCGAGTATCTCTGAAATTTCCTGCTTTTGGTTTCCATTTAAGGAATGCGGAGTAAGTTTCACGAGGGCCTTCAACCCTACACTTATCGAGAGAGGAGTAACCGTGTCAATAGATTATTGCCATTTAGAAAATAAATATATTTCCAACTTTCCCTTCCGACTGATATTCGTGGACCGCATTGGATGGTATCCCCTGGAGCGGTACGCGTTTAATTTATTTGGAACGTTGGAATTTTTGGAGGTGTGCCATTGCAGTAATTATGAATCTCGGGTCGTCTCGAATTGAATGTTAATATTTCGTTAGATCCAGGGTGTGGACGTATGAAGGGAAAACTTGAACGGATTTTAAACAGGGTATGCATATATACGTGCATCCTTCCCCGAATTTCTTTGAATTGTCATCAGCTGTTGTTGACTTAGGTCAAACATGGTTGAACATCCCACTCGGGACCACCTTAATGGAGTACGGTAATGTTGTGTTAATGTTTGGTAAACGTGCGAGTGAAGAAAACAAGAAGAGGGAGCACTTAGCAGTGCAAGGTTATTTTCGTTTGGAATATGCGGCGTCGATCACATAATTCCATATCGTTTGGGGGGTTGGGGAAGGAGGTGGCGGGTCCTCGGGGGCGTGTGCCGCCGGGGCCACCCGGTAACCGTGAGCGTCTGGACGGACGGAGGGAAGGAGTGGATCCCACGAAAGAATCCACGTTTCGCTTTGGCAGTCTCCCTCGCCCGATGATATGGAGCACAGAAATATCATAGCACGGGAGTGAGGTGTGTCCGGGAGGGGGGGGGTGAGGGTTGCTCCGCGTGTGACTCCCCCCCGTACTCGTCCTCCCCCCCCATCACATTCCGTCCCCTCTCCCCAGCCCTCATCTACACGATGCCCCGTGAGCTTTCTCATGGATGTGTGGCGGGGGGTCCTAGGCCGCCAGCCATCAATACACGACATTTGTTCCTCTTCATTTTTTTTTGCCGCGCCCGTGGCTTCGTACCCTCCAGAAATTTTGTTTTCATTGGGTTCTATCAGAAAAAAATCCCAGATATGCTTAGGTGATTGGCGTAATCGTAAACGACATGTGGTACGTGTTACTTGATGAGTGGTTAAGTGACAATAATCGGTGGGATCCGTTGAGGAATTAGTGGTTCAGGAAGTATTTGGGATGGTTGTACCGCTATTGTTTCCAATTGTTGAAGAAGTGTTAAACAATGGCTTAATCTTGTTGAAAGAATGGATGGCAGTTGAATTGTCAAACAGATAAAGAGTGCATATGGGAATGTGATGTGACTAAATGAATAGTAGATATTTGAGGAGAGTAAATGGTTTGAGAGGAAGAAATGGAGGTACATGCCAGGGGTGATTGTGGTCGAGGACTTTCTCAGGACGAGGAGGAATCTTAGATGTCTCAGAAACTGAAGGACGTGTATGGCACGTCGTGTGAGTGCACGGGAGAGACGAAATACGACAATTGTGCAGGGACGGCGCCCGAGTGGAGGCATGAGTGGGGGGAGTGCGGCTCCTGGGCGTGTAGGGTGTGCGCCTGCGGTCATAAGAAGATTTTAACGCTGGATATTGCTCGCCATAACCACTCGTGAATCAACCCGAGGTTCCTTTTGATAGGCTGGACTCGTACTGATCCACACGGCGCGCAATGGGGTGAAATTGAAAAGGACTCTCCCAAAATGGAAAAGTGAAACTGCTTACCCTCAATCTAACGCATAAAAATATAAAAATGCCCTCATATTTGAAAAAAATCCAAAAAAACACGTTCTCATGTGCTCCCGGTGTTTTCAGATTCAAGGCATTGTACGTCCCGCTTGAAGGATTTGATGAAATGAAAACTAATATCTTCTGATACAGTATTTTGTCTTTCGAAGTGCTATTTTTTTTACTTACTGAAAGTACTACCACGACTATATGAAAGTGAATGCGCTCTTATCGGCACGGAAAGTCGAATGATCCGTGGTTCAAGTTCTGGCCAAGGAAATTTTTTTCCGGTAGTGATTTCTTCAATTCCACCTTAGCTACCATTCCTGTTTTTCTCCTTTATCTGTGTTCTTTTCTGTGTGCGTATATAGAAATATACACACAGAAAATGTGTGAAACCTACATGATCAAAACACGGTGATGATTTAAATGGACATAATATAATAAACGATATATTTACAAATAGTTATTCAACACCAGCGAAGATAAAATATAGACCCAACACAACATATAATAAATTCCAGTATAAATTAATGTATGTGTATCGGCCGATGTACCTGCATATGAATATATTTTTAAACATAAAAGATTCCGAGATACCAGCATATTTTTAATAATTGGTTTCCAATGTACGGGTATGATTTTTAATACGTCCCATCTCCCTTAATATTCAATCCTGCGAAAGCACCCAGGTGTTTTTTTTTTGCGAGATATCGCGTCCTTGATACCCATTACACAGCTTTCCCTCTTTGGCACCGTTCGACACGTGGTACGCCAGCAATTACGTTATATTGAATTCTGTAGTCCTATATTCGAAAAACAACAATACCGTTCTTATTATCCATTGAGTTAAAATCCCTCGCCCGCATGGGTAGTGAAGATCCATAACTAACCCTTACGATTCTGATCTTGAATTAGAAAAATTTTGCTGTGAGAGGAAGAATGGATGGATTCAGAAGTATAATTTCATGAATCCAATGGTTATCCGTTTGTCTTTGTGAAAATTCGTGCTCACGAAGTGGTCAAACTATGAATATTTTCATAGCAATCCATATAGATTGATGAAAATGTACATTGTGTACCTATTAAGTGGCTAAATTTCTTTTTCAATTTAGCATCTCTGATTTTGCCTGAGTAAAGAGATCGGAAACGATACGTCGACACCCTATCCATTGTACACAATCGGTGCTTTTCCTTATGAGTTCGGATGATGCTTAATTACGCGAAGGTCTCACTAAGAGACTGCCCGCCTGATGAGCAATTGAAGGTCTGGTTTTTGATTGTGCTTATCGCCGAATGTGTTGCTTTGAAGTTAAGATCTATTACGAGCATGTTACGCCCTTAACGGTTAAAAAGAGACGTTTCAGGCGTGAAATGGTGGAATATCATGATTAATTAAAATTGGCAATTTTCCACAAAATACTATTTTGTGGAAAATTGCCAATTTTAATTAAGCCCTTAACGGTGATACTCAATTAAGGTCTTGCCGTCCTTTTCAGTTCCATGGCGTATTGTGGAAGTTGAAGACGTATACATTCGGGATGGAATATGCGTATTGTACAGGATGCAACTCTGGCAACGTCCCGCTACGCTCCGTGCGACTCTTGGGAAACTCATTGGGGCCTAGAATAGTCGAAGGGGTTGGCGTCGGGAGGGCGCGCTCTCATCCCTGCTGTATTCTCCCTCTGCGGGATCACCCCATGCATCCACGTCACCGAGGGGAGACCGCATGACTACCGATCCTTGGAGTGTGGGGGGAGGGATTTGGGGGATGAGAGGGGCCGCGAACGCCTCCCTCTCGCCCAACGAATCACCATCGAGTCCCGCGCATTCTGCCACTCGACGGAGCAGATGTATGGCGTCGCCGGTGAGGCTGTCGCCCGTGACGCTGTCGCCCGTGAGGCTGTCGCCCGTGAGGCTGTCGCCGGTGAGGCCGTCGCCGGTGAGGCCGTCGCCGGTGGGACTGTCGCCGGCGGCACTTTTTAAATATGATTGAGGCGGCGGCAGCGTCGGGAAATTGACCGAGGGAAGGATTCGCGGGGATTTAAGACGAAGGGCGACATAATATCGCGATGAGAGGGGGGATCGATGCGAAGAATGACGTCGGGGGCCCGGTTTCAATTCGGGGAGGTGACCTTCACAGTTGATAGTAGTTTTAAGACTGCAAACTAAATGCATAGTACCCCGAAAACGGACGTGAGGTCGTGTGGCAGGTGGTGTTAGGTCACCGTTCATTATAGTAATGTATTATAGTAATTCATGATTTTACCGTGCTTTTCGAGTGATTATTTAATCGTCTTCTTTTCTACAGTTGTGATCGAAATTGACGTTCGTTGGAATTCGTGCCTTTCATCGGTCTTTGTCCGGGAATCACTTTCCCTTCTCGTTTTATTTTCTAACTTTCCATCCTGCGGGACGCACATTATTTCATCTCTATCCTCTTTTAATTCATACAATTTGTATTTGTCCGGTAGGTTAAGTCTTGCACACGTCATCTTCGTACTTCCAGTGGTCCCCTCCCAGGCTTCCCGGTAATCGGACAACGATCGTATTGTTCGTGATTGTACACTTGGGGAAACAGGCACTTAGTCCTCCTAGCAGTGAGCACTAATACCTTAAGCACGCACTAAGAAAGTTTCTTGACAATGGTTACTGTTTAATGTTCTTGTTGGGTTGAAAGGCGCGTCAACGTGGCGTCACTCGTCCAAGTTGGTTTATCTTTAGTGAATTAATCTAATAAATCAATTGCGAGAGATGATTGATACCGATACTTAGTGGAAATCCATATGTTAACGTCGAAGAAAGAATTAAAGACCCTGCGTTTCCTCAGGAAAGAATTTATTTTTGGCTAAATAATAATAAATTAAGGCTCATCGAAAGAAAAAACATGTACACTTTGGCGAAAAATTTGACGCATAATATAATTTCTTCGTTTATGGTTTAAAGTAGAGATAGTTGGGGATAGGGAAACCAATGGAATTCACATCTGCTCCCGGGAAAATGTGTGAATCGACCATTCTTAAGTCCGTCTCACCATGGAATAATCTCACTGATTTCTACCGGTATTTTCCATGTGCACCTTTGGGTCCTGTGTTGTTTAAACTGGGTGTTAGTCATAATAAAGCTCTTTCTCCTGTAAAACTCAATCGCTTTCTCCAAGAATGGTGATTCCCTTCCGGTGCTATCCGCACGCCATGTTCAGTAGCGTTTTTAACGTGACACCATCATTCAAACAGCTACCCCCCCCTCCCCCTGGGGTTAGACGCTTTTGCAGCCGCCTCGCTCAGGAACGGACGGACGACCTTTCGTCTGGCTCCCAACCTTCGTCCTATCTGGCATGGGTGACCTTACTGGGAGCAAACGTCATTTCTCTCGCCGGCACAGCACTAGGGGTCATCGGAACGCACAAGCTTTTCCACCTCGTCAAGGTTGTAGTCAATGGAGGAATTCAATTATAGCACTTATTGAATAATACTTTTGAATGAAATATTTCTTTGTCGTTTGATTCATAGGGCAGTATCCATAAAGTAACGCCGGACGCAAACAATTACGTTGCTCACTTAAGATTGATTGAAAGCCTTGACATTTAAATGAGCATAAAGGATAAACGGGACAGTTGTAGGTTGCTTTTCTTGGCACAGAACAGGGTTCGATGAGCCGGGGACGGAGGGTTGGCGGTGGGTGGGGAGGTGAGTTCAGGATGTGGGGGGCCGCGTGTGATGTCTTGTGTGCCCTTGCACCCCCTGTGCCGTGGAGGCACGCGAACGGGGGAAGGCAGACTGTCGTCTTTTTGTAGGGACCAAGGGCTCTCCATAGAGGTCAGTTATTAAATAGTTTGGTGGCAGAGGGCAGGTCGTGACGAGTGAAAACCCAGTTAGTCGTT
This sequence comes from Hetaerina titia, assembly GCA_037158775.1. Taxonomy (NCBI): domain Eukaryota; kingdom Metazoa; phylum Arthropoda; class Insecta; order Odonata; family Calopterygidae; genus Hetaerina; species Hetaerina titia. Next base: position 39,694,367 of record CM073779.1, read on the forward strand.
TGAGCGGCCAAAATGAAAGGAGTGATATATGAAGCGATGTAGTTTCTAGGACAGCCCCCTCCCCCGGTATCCAATACCTGCTATTTGTGTCGTGTACTGCATTTGCTTCTCATGATCCACGTTTTCGTAGCATTTTATCGTCATTCATTTATGTACTCCGAAAAAAAGCGCAAAGCCATTGCAAAATTTTGAAGCCACAATGGCAAAATGAAAAAATAGCGAAGGTAATGTATTGAGTAAATAAAACAGTTTCTGTAAGTGGAAAAGCCAAGTTGTTTAATTTTCAAAGGTCAATAATGTAATGAGCGTAGGAAAATGAAAACAAAACAGCACCGACTAATTGTAAGTTTCACTTCATAAAAAAGAAGTCAAGAAATTCGAGGAGTCAAAGACCGAGTTCAGATCAAGGAGATGTAGACGAGACAAGAATAGTACGTGTGAGGAGGAAGGAGTGCGGTGTGGAAACAGGATCGAAGTCGGGGGAGAGACACTTCAAAGCAGCATTTGCAGGCTGATGGAAGCTTGAAAATGAGTATATGTACGAGATCTGTCCAATAAATACCGGGACAGAGGCCATAAAAACTTTATTTTGCAAAATTTAATCTACATCGATTTTTTCCCCTTCAAAGTACTTTCCATTCGTTGCTATGCACTTATTCCATCTTCTTTTCCACAGTTAAATCACCCTTGAAAGTCCTTAGCGGTTAGGCTTTTTAGGTGTCTCGTCGTATCTTGCTTTGTTGTATCCACATATTCCCAGTGATGTCCCCTCATCACATTTTTGCATTTTGGGAATAGGAAAAAGTCGCATGGGGCGAATAAAAGGATGGTGGTTGAATTTTTTGTCAGAAACTGGCGAACAATCAACCTACCCTAACCGGTAGATTACCTTATAATAGTAATATATCATGCTTAAACAGACGAAAGGTGATGCAGTGATATGATTTATTGAAATCGCTTCGTCCGTGAAGGGACTCGAAGAGGGAAAAGGGTTAGTAATTGTGGAGTTGGGGTGACCATTGCCATCCAGTGTTTTCGTGGGGAATCTATCATTTGGCCCGGTGATCGGACAGGGGAGGGAAAGCGAAGGCGGATCTGATTTCATCGAGGGAGAATTAACGCGTTACGGGGTCGAATTCTAAGGCGTGAAGACATTCACGGGGCGTGTAGGCAGTTAGAGGCAAGTGCTTGGAGCGGCGTGAGGCCCGAGTCAGCGCCCAAATACTCTTCATGGCAGGGGTGACACGGGGAATTGCGGAGAGCAGTCAGACCGAGCATTACTCCATGTCGATAAATTAGTCCCTATAGCTAAATTAATCCCCGCATTTCGCGAGGTTGGTCGGCCCTTGGGTCCCCGCCCCAACTCTCTGACTATTTACAGGTTTTAGGCTAGGCGAAAGAACAGGTCGGAAGGGAAAATATGCGTGTGCCATGGAGAACTGGAGTCGTACAGGCGGAAAGCGGGGAGATTTCTCCCTTCGCAGTCGGGCGTGGGCAAGAAGAACCGCGATGGGGTGCGAAGTATAAAACATGAACGGCAAACAATATTTTAGACAAGGAAATTATGTTTCGTAGACAAGTCCGTGTAAATTTATCTGATGGCCTGGAATAATACTGCATTAATTTGTGGCCCGGTTTGATGTATGGAGTATGAAAAATGTTCGTGGCAATTATTTTTGTCGATAGTGATTTTCTGGCAGTTACTGTTGGAACGCGAGGGTCCTTGAGAAAGTTAAAATGCGTAAATGTCATGTACGAGAGTTCCATGCCATGTCGTATGCCTTGTGAGTGGTCCGAAAGTTGGCAGGAGTGTTGTCAGAATGTCATCCTAAGGATGGTGGCATTAGTTAATGAATGCCTGGTGGTCACTGATAGGAAGGGCAAACGGTTATGGCGAACGGCAAAGGGCGGGTGCGGTCAGACATGCCTCGTTCCAATAAACTACGGCAGAGTCCGCTGCAGTACAGTTTAACGGAGTCAACCGCTAAATGTGCATTACAATGTAATAATATCAGAGTGTAAAAATCATTCGTCTTTCCCAGGATTCAAACCTGGATCCCTCAATTGCCGGCCTAGGGCTTTAACCAGTTAAGGTACCGAAGCGTCATCTTACTCTATGGATCCTGGTTCGAATCTTGGTCAAGAGAAATGATTTTTACACTCTGAACTTTTTCCATTGTAATAAGCCTTGTGTTTGTGGTGCTCGATTTAGACTCATTCATTATTACGCGATTGGCTTTTGCCTTTGGGTGAATAGGTGCACTTAGTGCTCTCAGTAATGGTTGTGCCATGGAAGAAAATGAACGGCCATGTGGTTCAAGCTGAGGCTGAATTTGTTCTATTTATTGTTTCTTTCGTATTTTCGCCCTCCACACATTGTTTCACGTGTGTATATAAGGCAATACATACTCGTTGTTTTTTTACATTCATTGTCAGAGACTAAAGAGTCGGGAGTGTGCACTGATGTGAATATTGTGAAGAGGGCTCATGTTTTTCTCACGGCCTTTTTCATGGCAAAGTACACCTTGCAGCCTGTGTTGCGTATGATTTACTTGTTTGCTATCAGTGGCGACGTGTTTATGAAAAACATTATTTTATCCTCGTGTGCGTGCACGTGAGATAAATTGCGGTATGTTATTACGTAATTAAATCCCCTCTCATTTCCCTTTTCACAATTCCCGAGACGAAAGCAGAGGATGTCCGCGTCGGGGAATGGGGGGGGAGATGGTGTTTACCGGCCGTCCCTGGGGACTGAATGCCGGCGAGGGGTGGTAGGTAGCCCCCGGCTCCCGTCCGTGGTGCCCCCGGGCGGTGCCCTCTCGCCCACCCATCGCGGGTGTGCCTACCGGAGCAACAGGTTTCCGCCGTGAGAGGAATTTGCGACGCAACGTTTGCGTGATTGTAATTACGGAGTTTCGCCGTAATTCGTGTAATCTGAGAGACATTCTCCACTATAGTACGGGGAGGGAATTCAAGGTTAAGACTATGTGGATCGGTTTGATTGTATCTGTGACCTCTCTCTCTTTGAGAGATGGGTCGACCGTTAAAGACTGGACGGAAAATTAAGCCTGGCGATTATTTTTTGTCATAATTTCCTTAAATAATGAGTTCTATTCCCAGATACACACAGTCGTATTTAACTTTCTGCCGCACGAAGTTCCGTGTTCTCCGTTTCTCTAGTTCATGTTGAGGAATGACCCCTTTATAAAGTCATCGGATACGTTTTCGCGATGGATTGTGCATTCTGAACGTGGAAATGATTGGGAGAGGTTGGGCGCAGTCGGGTGTTGGGAATGAAGTGGGGGGAGGAGTTCCGAGGGGAGAGGGGTCGTGAGGTAGGCGCAGGGAGTGGCCTTGCGATCCGAGGGGGAGGTACCTCCTCACCGGTGCCCCATAAATATTTTTGGAATATTTGTGTTTATTTATATTAAGCAGGGAAGCTGTGAAGGAGTTCAGTTTTTTTTATTTTCACCACGGTTAATTTTTCAATCAAATCCGCTTGTCCAATTTCGTTTCCGAAATTCGGATTCGTGCTCCTCAATGTGAAGTGTTGGGCTTTAAGTGCAGTAGTCTTGGGGTAGTGAGGAGTCGATTCCGTGTAGAAATACGCATTTCTGTGTGCAGCTTGGCGTGAATTCTTTGGAGGTTAGCAGGGGTGGAAACAGCCTTGAACGGTGGCAGTTTGAGGCAAGTGCTGAAGTTGCACACGCCTTCTAGACTAAATTTCCATCCCTTGGACATTCAAGACTTTAGTTTCAATTTTCCGTAAATTTGCTGGCGTAGAGTAACACAAGCATTAGTTGGAAAGATTTGGTTTGGTCCTGACCGTAATGGTGGTCCATTTCTTGTTTATTTTCTTGGCGCACAAAATCCTCGAAATGATGTCCCGAGGAATTACTGGATCTCTTCCGTCCACTCTTTGTATGCTCATTGCCACCACCCTCATGTGCTTCCCACACAGACACGCACGGTTAATTGGCCAATCTGCCATTACTTCGTTCTCCTGCTTGGTTATGGATGTGAAGGATAGCTGCCATCGCTCTCTGCATTCTCTTTTCAACGATGATCGACTGCCGGGCTCGCCCAGTTATAACTGCATTCTGAAGTTGGGTCCTATTCCGCCGTATTGCTTGGGGTGGAATTGAAGACACAAGTCTGTGGAAAACGTCCTTTCAGCCGTCTTTTGGAGTGAAATCGTGACCGAATGGTCATTTAAGGAGTGTCGTTGTAAGGTCAATTTGTTGTTATTTGAAGCCTAATCGATGGTAGTGTTTCGGATTAAATTTTTTCTCGTGTATGATGTTGTCTTATCTTTGAAACGCAGTATCTACAGAGGAACAGAGTAATCTAAATTCTTGTAGATTTTGCTCATTATTTGATGATTATATGCGTTGCATTATTCATCGAATTGAGACTACAGTGGAAGACTGCTCAGTAGCTAGTTAAAATCTCTCCGAGGCAGATGCTGTGCACTGACTAGAGCACCACTCATATTTGGAGAAATTTCCGAAATGCCAGTTGTAAGGCAAACATATTCCATTGTATGAGCATATTCAGTAACTAATATCAAAATCGCTGTCTTGTGATAAAAAAAGTCAATGGCGCTCCAAACATAACCTTTTTTATCAGTTCACATCAGTTATTCCACTTTCCATAGCATGGATATTTTGTGTCGTGCGATCCTCAAGAAATGCTGAAGTTCCATTTCGCAAATGCAAAATTATTCCCGTTTCTATAATGTCAGAACAGCATTGGCGTGAAAATACATTTCAGGGTAAAGGCTACTCGGAGATCATCTCGAGGTTTCCGGAATATTATCGTATCTCAGCGAGCAACTCCCGAGGAAGAGGGTGGACTGTGTTAGCTTCGCCCATAAGGGCTCCAATATGCATTTCGAGGCTCACAGGATAGATGGGCTCTATTAACTTAAATGATTATGCAATCAAGGTGAAGTTTGATCATAATGCATTATTAAGTGTTAAAAAAATACTAATAAACATATAGGACTTATTTTAACAATCACGTGTTAGCGTTTACAGTTGAGCGGTCCTTGTGCCACAATCGGCCCGCGGTCTCCTTATAGCGTAGTCACTTAACGTAGCGGAGTCCTTTCTTCATTTTTGTTCGCTTTTCGAGGCTGTGATGTCGAGAAGGGGAGGGGAGGGGGCAAGAGGAACGGGATGTTCCAGGTGCCCATGTCACCACCGAGGCAGGGCCGCCGTCCGGTCCCATCGAAGTCAGTCGCGTCCCTATTCTCACACCCCCGCCGCCCCTGCCCCCCACCCACCCCCTTCCCCCCACCTACCCCCCACCTACCCCCCACCTACCCCCCACCTACCCCCACCTACCCCCCACCTACCCCCCACCTACCCCCCACCTACCCCCACCTACCCCCACCTACCCCCCACCTACCCCCACCTACCCTTACCTACCTCCCTTCCCCCACCTACCCCCCTTCCCCCACCTACCCCCCTTCCCCCCACCTACCCCCTTCCCCCACCTACCCCCTTCACCCCACCTACCCCCTTCCCCCACCTACCCCCCTTCCCCCCACCTACCCCCCTTCCCCCCACCTACCCCCCTTCCCCCCACCTACCCCCCTTCCCCCCACCTACCCCCCTTCCCCCCACCTACCCCCTTCCACCCACCTACCCCCTTCCCCCCACCTACCCCCTTCCCCCCACCTACACCCCTTCCCCCCTACCTACCCCCTTCCCCCCTACCTACCCCCTTCCCCCTACCTACCCCCTTCCCCCTACCTACCCCCTTCCCCCTACCTACCCCCTTCCCCCTACCTACCCCCCTTCCCCCTACCTACCCCCCTTTCCCCCACCTACCTCCATCCCCCCCACCTACCACCCTCCCGGCGCACCGGAACGCACGGAGCTATTCGTGAGAGAGTTTCGAGGAGGGCGTATCCGCGTTTGGATCTTCCGAGCGACGGGAAGGGTGTACGTCGTCCTCGAGGGGGGGGTCACGTGGTCGTACGTTCGAGAATAGCCGAGGGTGGCGGCGGGGGGAGGACAGAAAGGAAGGGCAGGGGGGAGGAGGTTGGCCCCTGCGTCCTCCCTCCCACGCGCGTCTCCTACGCGCCAGCTGCAAATGCGTGTCGCCGAAATACCCGAAACAGTTTTAAGGTTCTTTCTCCTAGGCCCGTCCCGGATTGATATTTCAATATCGACCGTCTGCGTGAAATTAATTATCGAAGTGGAGAAGATATATCGATGGTTGTCATATGCAGCACATCCATTGTCATCACATGGAAGGTTTTCGTTTTACTCCCTTCTGTATTAAATTCAGACTATCACGCAAATTACGAGGTTTGTGCAAAAGTTAACGGGAACTTTTTGATTTCGCATAGTGCAGCTTGAGTTCTTGTCGCAAGGTGTAACGATCAATGAAGAGTGCCACTTACAAGTTCAACGCCGTTTGTGTGAAGTAATACAGGAAAAACGCCCGTATAATTGTGGCGAAATAGTTAATGGCTTTTGCACCACCACGACGATGCACCTGCTCCCACTGATTACCGCTTGTTCGTGAATTCGTGGCCCAAAACAGCACTGTAGTAATGTCCCAGCCTCCATATTTGCCATACATGGCACCGTGTGACTTTTTTCCTGTCCTAAAAAATAAAGAGAACCTTGAAGGGTCGTCGTTTTACAAGCAAAATGAATTATGAAAATGGATCGCTGAAAGAGCTAAAAGGCATACAAAATATGGAGTTTCAGAAGTGTTTAGAGGATTGGGAAAAGGGTTGCTATCGAATGGAGGCTACATTGAAGGGGATAGCATGGGTATAAACGAATAAATGGAATCCTTCCCAAATAACTCAAATTCCCGTTATTTATTGAACTCACCTTGTATCTACACATAATATATCGGCAATATCGTCCATTTTGTCATATCGACTCTAATTACCTAGCCTCGATATGCGGCTTGTTATCATTATCAATTATTATTAGGTAATCTACCGGTTAAGGTAGGTTTTTGGATGGACACAACAACCAAACAAAACCCAATCCAGCAACCTAATCTACATCAGGTCCCTCTTCATCTCTGTGTACTTCCTTCATCCCGTCCAACATCCCTATTCTGTTCCTGCCCTTTCCTCGCTTGCCCAACATTCTTCCCTCTATTATCTTCTTCAACATTCTACTACCGCTCAATACGTCTTTCATCCATTTTTCCTGCCTCCATAGGATTTCTCTCAACAAACCCCTCTCCTCACCCACCATCTCCATTATCAATATCGACACAATAATAATAGTATTGGTGTTCTAAAGTTTAAGATAGGTTTTGGGTGTACACAGAGTGAGCATCGATACATTTCTACGACTCGCCCAGCAAAAGACAACCTGACAGCCCACGTTACATTGAACTTTTATTCAATTTCGCGTTCATTTTACCTCCCCTTACGTTCCAGGAACACCCGTAGTTAGGTATTCTAACTAATCTTGTACCCTGTCGGCTTCTTGCTCCCTATGGTTGAATGGAGGCATTAAGCGTGAACAACGACCAAGTTCGTTGGTTCAACTTTTACGTCGACATAATAATGCTCCATCAGTTGCTTATTCCATGTTTACTGCGCTCTTTCCCACATTTTTGGTCAATACTCCTGCAACCCTTTGCTGAATCTTTTCATTTCCGCCTTGTATGGATTTTCGCTCTTCGAAATTTCCCTTCATACTCGTATGTACGTATATATTTAATCGCTCCGGTAATCCTTCTATTTCACCTCGCGCAGTCCGAAATTACTATATATCCTCTCTCAATTTCTCTCCATATTTTCTAATTATCCCATCCTCAAAATTTTTCCTAAGATTCCAAGTTCCTATTTCATTTGGTTTGGTCCTCTTGTATCTTCTTTGCCGTTATTATGAATTTCCCTTTGCAGGGATTTCGTGAGTTGACCGCGGACGCTTTGCCTCCCTCGCTGCCGGGAACGACACACCTCTCAGCGTGCCGAGTCCCGTAGTTGCCGGGACTCATTTTTATAATCGTGCTCATCTAATATTCTCAGCATTAATAATTTAGGTAGCTTTTCGTTTCTTCACTCAGTAGTGATTTTAATGATACGCCATTACTTAAAAGGTCGCACCAATTGAATCGGACACCATTGCAGTATCTTCATTGTGAACAAGACACTGCGCGGACTGCCTTCTGTCTGGCCCCGACCCTTCGATCTATCTGGCATTGGATGACTCTACCAGGAGTAATTATTATTGCTCCTGTCAGCAAAACCCTTGAGATCATCGGAAGGCACTAACTCTTCACCACGTCTAGACTCGAATCCATTGGGAGGGTACTTCTGACGAGTGTATACACATAAAAATGTCCAATTTTTAGGGATTTCTATCTATGCCATGGAAAGCTACCGACTTAGCCCCGAAATGACAGTTGTTACTTTTGACCTCATTTCTCATTTTATCTCCGCGCATTTGTTGTCTTAATCGAGGATCAGTGGGTTCAAATGGGTCTAGGCTTGGGCGCACGTGGTTTCACCGGTCACGAGAAGTGTTGTAAATGCCCACAGTTATTAATAGACTTAGTGTTGGGAGTGAATTCAAAAGTAGAAACCAAGAACTAATTTTACAATTTTTCATTCAGAACCCTGTTGATTTAATTACATTACTACTTCGTTACTTCTCATCTTTAGTTTCTGTTCAAGTTTCTTTACGTTGCCGGTCTCGGTGGCTGCGCGGTAACGTCCTCGCCCTCCAACCGGGATCGATTCCCGCGTAGATGGGTTTTCCTCTTCCTAGTGTTTGGGTGTGTGTAATTGTATTCAATGCAGTATGTTGGGGTTAAGTGGAATAAATGCCTATAACGTCTCAATCTAGCCCCAATGAAGTGATTAAATAAAATAAAGTAAATAAATGCGTACCCCATGTGACTTGAAGAAAGACTTTGAGTTGGTTTTGTTTTTTAACCTTTCCACGTTAAAACATGCCCTTCAATTATGTTGATAATGTGAAACTTCAGGAGATATAATTTATTACGAAATTAGTCAATGCCGTACATAATGTTTGTGCCGCACTATGGGGGGAATTTCCCTCAGAATGAGTGATGACTTATTATCTGAGGCGTGTTTATACAGTCGAAAAATGTAGGTTACTTACGATTGCTTCCTGCCTCTGGCCCGTACTATCATTCAACTCTTCGTGCTTGCTATTTTTGTCTTGTTGTTAATTGATAGTAGAATATACGTAACTCTTTTCCCGGCGAGTTCTGTGGATTACTTTATCAATAATGAAACTTGGTCAAGTCACCCATTGAACTTGGCCCGATCCGCACGAACCCTCACCCGATTGATTGATTTCCCTTTCCCTCCCGCCTTGGGGACGCGGCGATCAGGCGCGTCAGCATCCATGGGACTTCATCGGGTCATGGTGGGAGTGGAGTCGAACATCGAAATGAAAGACCGAGCCCTATGGGAGTGTGGTTCAGCGACTGAAAATGTTACTTGTAGCCTAGTCTTCAATCTTAAATACCTCCAAAATTCCCTTTCATTGCGTTAATTATGTAATTGCTCAAGTACTGGTTTTTTTAATTGCTAGCACAAAAGTTTGAAATGCGGAGAACTTTTAAGCCTATACTTGGAGAAGAATCCATCCCAAATTAAAGGTGTGGAAAGCTGCAGACATTTTAAAGGAATGATTTCTCTCTTCGCGATAACTCCTTCCATTTCTCTTTAGCAAAACTTCAAGGTATCAATTGCAACAGGGCCCGCATTACTTGTCTCTATTACGACTGAATGTATTTAGTTCATTTATTTGTGGATTTGGTATTGTTTGTCGACGCGATGTTAATTCCGCATCATCGCCAATGCCAAAAAAGATTAGCGTAATGTATTGTTAGGATAGTATTCCTTTGAAGCTAACAGAAATGTGTGAAGGACATTCATATTTTAAGCCATTAGCCAGTTTATGATCATAATACTGATGTCCTGCGTATTTACCAAATCCATGCTTCGAGTAGCATTTTCAGTTGTCCATAATGTCTTTCCCTTAGCTCCGAGTTATTTGTTTCAATTGCGTTATTTCATGCGAACTACTCCCATCACTTTTCACCGAGTTTTCCTGCATACTGTCGGTAAACTTTTTCCTTCCTGTAGGAGTATATGTCGCCATAAAAATTGCGGGAAGTGTTTGCCTCGCTGTCGTATTCCGTCACTCTCTCTACTGTGGAATTACCACCCTCGCGAATGGTGTCTTGAACCTGAGGATGCCATAGGAATTGTCTCTTACGCGGTTTCCTATGAAATTTGCGAACTTAGTTGAATTGCGATTGATCTTAGTACCTGTTGTGAAGTCGTTGGCTTACCAAGTTATTATTGTGCAGGCCACTGGGTGGTTAACGCCCTATAAATTACACCCTTGCTTCGTTCAACTTTACTTAATATGGCTTCTTTAAGTCCACGTTAGTTCTTTCAATGGCTTCTTACGTCATGCGCGAGGAGTGAAAATTAGAGGCGTGGGCTTAGATTTTTGTGACTCTTCGTGTGTTCTCTTCGCTTTCGGTCCGTCATCTTTTCCCCAGAATGTGGACTCGGCGATATTGGTTAATACTATAGAGAGAAGGCCACCGTTTCGGTGAAATCCTTTGTTCTCCGCCGCCGGACTAAACGGGCTTGTCGTCAGACAAATGAGAGATGAGTGTTCAAGCGTAATTTCCTGGTGCGCACATTGTATCTTTCGTTTTAACTGTGTTTGTTTCCGTTCTTAGAATAATGAGAATTGAGACTTATGTAGCATGTTCATTCAATTACTCACCACGGTCATTCTATCTTTAAATGAGACATTTATTTATGGCGCACCTACATTGGAGAGTCACGTATTTGCCATCTTGGCAGTAGAATGTTGATTTAAATCGTGATGAGAGCAAGCATTCCATTTCATGTTTTCAATTCACATTCTAGTAGTTCGTGGGAAAAACCTAAAGACATGGTTTCCCTTTTAGGGAAGGTTATTTGAATATTTTGTAACCGATAGGCGTCATTTGTTAAGAGTGGTAAAAAGGGAGTGAAAAGAGGAATTTACGCGGGTCAAAGTCCGAAGTTTCTATGGGCAACATAATGTTGGCCGTGGCAGTAGCGCGCCAACTCGATCCTTGGGTATAAGTATAACTACAAATCTCATGAAATCTAAGTCTTAAAGGAGAAGGAGATTTCGTAGTGTATTATAAACCCCATATCATGACAAATTTAGACTACCTGGTCATCTGTTAGCCATCTTCTAGAGAATATATTCTATTGTTTCAGGCTTCACTTCGTGGAAGTATTTAATATCCATAAAAAAGTAATGCTTGTACTTTTCCACAGATTTTATTAAATGGTACAACGCGTTTTACCGACTTGCGGCCGACCTGATGATGTACTGATACTGATACCTGATGATGTACCTGACCTTGTACCTAATGATGCCGCAACTCGGTGAAACGCGTTGTACCATTTAATAAAATCTGTGGAAAAGTACAAGTATTTCTTTTATTGATCTTCTAGAGAGTCTGTAAAAAGTTTGAGGCGAACGTGTTGGTTGGAACGAGCATTTTCGTTTTTGGACGTGGAAAAAATACGAAAATTTGGGACCATAATTGTTTTATTTCAACCGATTTCGATTAAATTATTTTTAGAGCTTGACTATAAGATAAGTCCAAGAGACGCGGATAAAATGGTTCGTGTTAATGAACGCAACAGCGCAACACGTAGATATAGTCCTTTATGCTAGAATATGAGATCCTGACGAAGTTGGATTGATTGTCGAATTGGATCGCGGGCAGCGTAGAGGAGCTAGACTTGTTAAATGTTGTTATGATAAACTTAGTAGTGTATCCAAAACATTAGAGGAGCTACATTGGGAATCACTCTCAGAGCAAGGTTTAAAATACCGATTAAATCTCTTGCATAGATTGGAAAGATGTCTCTTAAGCAATGATAATGTATTATTACTCCTATCATGCTACTGTAGCCGAGATCTTGTCGATAAAATTGGAGATTTTAAGTGCAGAACAGATAGATTTAGGATGTCATTTTTTTCCACGAACGATAAGGGATTAGGATAACATTGTCCGACCGCAGTAGTTATATTCGGATAAAAATCAGTCTGGTGTGTATTCACCCCCAGCCACACGCCCAGGCACTGGCTTGCAGGGCACTAAAAAATAATGCTAAATAGTTCTTAATTCCGAGGGGATAATATCCGTCCCGTCGCTCGTCCATAACTCCCTTCTTCTGTGCGCCTCTCTCCGCATTCAGGGAGTTTGCGACAACTGAAGGGGGTCACCTGTCTTGAGGGTGACCGTCAGGCTCCCATCGCCGGGGCTCGGCGGTGAACCCCGAGAGATGAGTCGTCTTGCCTCACCCAAGGGACGTCTGTGCTCGCGGAGCGTCCCAAGGATTGGGTGCCCTGGGGGGAGGGGGGGGGCGAAACCCAAGGAAAATTCCTCGGGAGCATTTGCTTCACTCGAGAGGTTTCAACGGACGCGATGAGAAGCATTGGCAAGGAGGGAAGGCTGGACAAGGTTTTGACTGTTTTTCTTGGTCGAAAGTCTAAAATTTTGATTGATGGCAGTTGGAGGCAAATATCTTTCCTTTCCGTATCGCACACCGGAAATCTAAGTACGATGGCCAAACGACTGTGGAGGTTACTTTTTTCATTGTTATATCGATCATTCAAGAACTAAAGACTAATGCAGGGTGAGAGAAGGCCTTTCCGTCCATCGGGGTGGATCTGGAAAAATTTAATGGACAATTGGTTCTTCATAGGCACGGGAAAAAGGAGAACTTTTATGAAAAAGCCGGGAGTTCGATTTGGGAATTACCAATGAAAGGTATCGTATATTCTATTTGGTCTTGTGTGACCCTTTGCAGCCAAGGTGATCGCGTATCGGTCCTTTGAAAAAGAAGCAGTGCTGGGTTTGGGCAAACTTGAATGATCCCGGTGGCTGGCGGGAGGCACAGAACGAATCAAAATGATTAGTACAACATAATTGATACAAAAGTGACTTCTTTTGTCTTAGTTATCGGGATGCTAGGCTTTTTCGTTTTAAATGTGATGGAGTTTTTGTTCCAGACTTCTTGTTTGTGATAAGAAAAAGAAACATGATTAAAAGATGTCATGTTTTCAGGAAAACGCGTTAAAGACCGATATCAACAGGTCCGAGTACCTCTGTTGGTTTTACAAAGTAAATTATTTTTCATTTCATTTCAAAACTTAATTAGTTTTTAGTTTACTTTGGTGCCCTGCGAGACACCAGTAGGGAGGGTGGCAGGGGGGGTGATTGCGCACCAGAAAACCCTTGACCCAAAACACCTGTCCTCCACTGGCGCAGGCAGACAAACGTTATTTTATTCTTATCCCTTATCGTTCATGGGAAAAATGGCATCGTACATGTATCTGTTCTGCACTTAATCTCTTTAATTTTATCGACATGATCTCCTCTACCTTAATACGATCGGGTTAATAAAACATTTTTAACATCATTATACTTCCAATTTATGCAAGATATTTAATCTGTAATTTAGCCTTAGCGCAGTGAGTCATTCTTGCCTTATTGTGTGAATCCTACAGTAAAAATATGCTTCGATGCTAACTGGCAGCTGTTAAAAAAATTCTTTATAAAATACGGTGGACCACTCTAAATTATCATTCAAGACGAAAACTTTATATAAATTTCGGTATCTTTCTATAGCCCGTGTGCTTGAAACAAAGTGCCTCCTTTTAAACTAGTTAGTTATTTGTCGTAATCTCTTTTGCGATTCAAGTCTCGTCTCAACGTGACCAAACCACGGAACCACACTCCTTTCATTTCAATCTTTTGAATTTGCGCATGCAATTTCATGATCCACTAGATCGATCCCCTCACTCTCTTCCCTACATTTTATCACCCACTCTCCTCAAGACCCTGATGCGCCCCTTTTGTTTAATCAGTCATGCATCAGTGCTTACTCTCTGACATGTTTAGGTGTCACTCCAATAGCTTTGGAATGGGGAGGAGGACACTTGCATGCCTGACCATGTTGATATCTTAGGCGAAGTCTTTCTTTGTGTTTATTCAACCTAATCGGAACCTTTCTACTGGGTCCGGCACGTAATTTAATACTTATATTGATTTAACGATTTAATTTATATGCGTGTATCTGAAGATGTTATTACTACTTGTACAGGAGTGTGGTGCTCTGATATTTGCCAGTGGTAGGTGTTACGGGAGGCGTCAAATTCAAATTCTTAGGGTTTGCTAAACGTTTCACCGATGTGATGAATCGCCGACTGCATTTTCCTGGGAGGGGGCGTCATCCACACGGCCTCTGGTCTCCCGCCAACCAATTGATGGCTGCCGCCTGCACAGAGCGTCGCGGCGACCGTGATTGCTCGACAGTGACCTCCTGTCTTTGGACCCCCCCTTCCATCCTTCCTACCTTCATGGTTTCACCCTACTATCATCAGGACCCGGGTTCTGGAAATATCTAGCTATTCGATCGGCTAGCGTTTCGCGGGTTTCAAAGGCGTCCTTCATTAGGGTGAAACGCATCAATTATTTCTCTGTCGTACGTATATGAGCTAGCTGGACTTACAAGATGTCCCCAGTGAACTTTTCACCCTTTTTGGACGTTAGCGCATGAGATATAACTTGGGCGCTACCTGCCGTGAATTCCGAGGTAAATTCTCTTTCCTCGTTTCCAAAAGAAATACTGCTACCGCTAATACGTACGGGTGTCGTCTTGAAAGGGAATTGTGTAGAGGCATGCATAATAACAGTCTTTATTTTATTGGGAGGTTTGGAGGCTTTAGGGTTTCCTCTACCATGCTGTCCTTCAATTGGCCACGGTTTTGATAGAAGAATTTGGATGGTGGAATTAGGTTTACTTGTTCGGCGATTAGTTTGAAGAGTGCCTGATTACTTAATCATGTTCACCACGGAATGCGCGAGATTGATAAGGTGCATGTAAGTGGTGTGCCACTCCAAGAATGTGGAGGCGAATGTGACGTTGAAACATCCTCTTCTTTCGAAGTGATTCGCACGCAGAACCGATGGAAAGAAAGAATTTGAACGAAATAGTCCCCGTCCTGCTGATTCGGAATGAAGGACCCGAGGAAGCCAGTGGACGTTTGTGAGTTCTATCCGCATCCATTAATTAGTTTAGGCGAGGCGAGGTAGCAAATTTCATTCCAGGGGAACAATATCTGAACGTTGTTATTTTAATTGACGTGATCGGTCAAAGTAGTTGTGATACTTGGATGTAATATTCTGCTTAAATATGTGCATACTTTATATGGGGGGATCGACATGGTGCGGTGGCTAACGTACAGGCTTCCCACCGAGAGGGCCCAGGTTCCAATCCTGGAGACAACAAATATTTTTCAGTAGTATTCCGTTCCCTACTTGAGGTGCTTTGTGGATAGTCCTTTGAGTGACTACGCGATCGCGGTGCATCAAAACCTGTGTATAACATCTATACAGGTGACGAATCTTAGATCTGTGCGTACGAGCCCGAAACAAGACAGCAATCCACTCTTCCTGTCTTCCAAGACAAGCCAAATCCGACAAAAGTGATTCATGCACGAAGCGCATCGAAGCAAACGATCGCCTGTTTCTTTGAAATAACTGAACATTCGGCAACCGTACCGTTAGAGCAACGTAGAACCGTGAATTCAGAATGGTACACGCGCATTTGTGTGCCAGAAGTGCCTGGTGAAATACGGAAAAAGAAGCGGCAGCGAAGGATCATTCTTCATCATGACAATTCAAGCTCTCACAGATGAGCTGAAACTACTAACTATTTGACTGGCCAATACGTCGAATTCATGGGTCATCCTCCGTACAGCCCTGATTTAGCACAAAATTACTTCTTTTAATTCCCGCTTATCAAGAAAAAATTGCGTGGCCAACATTTTTCGGCGCCTGAAGAAGCCGTTCGTGTATTCAAAAACAATGTTTTGGGGGAACCTCAATCGGAGTGGAAAACGTGTTCGTTCGAAAATTGGTTCGAGCGCATGCAAAAAAGTGTACTGATTATCGCGGAGACTACTTAGAAAAGCAATAAAGCTATTTTCAACAATAAATTAGTATTTTCATTACTAGGCTGAAAATATATGAATATAGCAACCCTCGTATTCTCTTTCAAGTTAGGTTCCATGCAGTAGTCCCTCCCATTAAACAACCAGTAATTTATTTTTCTTTTCACCGCATTTATTGTCTGCAATAGCCTTAAATCCTTAGGTATTTCATGGAAAATTAGAGGTACAGTTATTTCCAATTTTCTTTTACCTTGATTATTATGTTAATTATTCCATCGATGGCGATTCCTTTTTTTGCGCGTCACTTAATTAATATTTGTTATTAAAATAGTTTCCTAGATGCCGTTACTAAGGGTAATACAAAATAGTCTAAATGCGTGACGACGTTCTTATTTTCTTGTTTCCTGAATGGTAATTCTTCCTTTATGTTTTAATATTTTTATGTAAAAAGCAGGGTTACTTTCGGAAAAAGGAACTCTTCGAGGGTTTTCTTTCACATACGAACTCGAGGTATCTTTAATCCATTTGTTTCACCATCCACGTCTTTAAAGGCAATTTTTTCCCATGTATTTTAAGGAAACTATGGAAACGGTTAGTTATTCTATGCGAAAACTACAGGTAGCATGACATGGCAGCACGAGTTCTTCAATC
This sequence comes from Hetaerina titia, assembly GCA_037158775.1. Classification (NCBI taxonomy): domain Eukaryota; kingdom Metazoa; phylum Arthropoda; class Insecta; order Odonata; family Calopterygidae; genus Hetaerina; species Hetaerina titia. The sequence continues at coordinate 39,711,034 of CM073779.1, forward strand.
CAACCTCGGTGATCGCCACGACGCGACGGTAGCTTACATAACTGAAAGAATAGATCTCCATGCTAGCTGAAATAAAAATACTGAGCATAAATTTCGCAATCGATTTATGAACGCGACACGTGTCTCACGTGTATCAACGTCATCCGTTGTACTTTTGAAGATAGAATAGATCTCGCCTAGTATTAGCTCCGCGGCCGGATTAATCTATCACGTACAACATAATAATAACTGTGTGTTTAAGTGCCAACACCATAGTTATCAACCGGAAGTTTGCTTTGATGGGTGAAGGTAGAACTCACCCAATACTAAGCCCTTATACGGCGTGTGGGCAATTCACTCATTATCAGGGTAAGAATGGGGGACAATTCCTTTCCCACTGTGGTATCCGAGGAAAAACTGATCCTCAAAAAAAGGCACGGTTCGGGTGAAGCTGAGGGTGACCAGGTGCCTGCCCGGAAATCGAACCCAAGCCCTACAAAGTCTCCCGCTGAAAGTCGGATTTCTTAACTTCAATCAATCTGTTTTGAACCTGAAACCTGCCAGTGCATTTGTTATTCTCATTCTCTCTCTCGTCTCATAATCCTTTCACTGATTATTGTTGAAGGATTTCTCCGTATTAAACAGCTATTTAATTTATTTGACCAACCTAAGGATAAACGCATAATTATAATTAATGATAATTCTCACTTATATGTACTGAATAAAATCATTGGTTTGTGCAGCAATGTGTTCAGGAATTTGAGTTATGTAACTTTTAAAATATGGCATTCTATTGAAATTGAAGTTAATAGGGAACTAATTAATAACAGAACCGTGTATGATGCAAAATCAAGTATATCCTATTCTTAAATTCTAAGCATAAAATCTGATGCATAATAGTGTATTGTATTAATGACAATGGTATATAGGTAGGTCCTTGAGTTGGTATTGCTTGACTTATTCAAACAAATTGTGTTGGGGAAGTGTTATGTGAATCCAAGCGAAGTGGGCATGCTGCCCAGATTAATTCGTGTCAATTATTGTGTGTGACGTAGTCTTCAGTTGTATTTGTGTACTTTTTAAGACTGCATGTTCTTTGAAAAACAAATGAAGTACTAGATATGGTGGATGAGGAGAGGGGCTTGTTGAGAGAAATCCTGTGGAGGCAGGAAAAATGGATGAAAGGTGTATTGAGCGGCAGTGGGATGTTGAAGACGGTGATAGAGGGTAGAATGTTGGGCAAACGATGAAGTGGCAGGAACATGATAGGGATATTAGACGGGATAAAGGGAGGAAAGAAGTACACAGAGATGAAGAGGGACCTGATGTAGAGTAGGTTGCTCGATTGTGTTTCGTTTGGAGTCGCAAGTTAATTATGTGATAGTTGTGTCCATCCAAAAATCTACCTTCACCAATAGATTACCTTATAATAATTCTTTGAAAATGTGCTTACTTTCAGACTGGATCTAGTGTCTCTAGTAAGAGACAAATTTGTTTGCGATGCTATGATGAAATAATAATGACTTGGCATGTATCCAATCCATTGCGTTGGATTAGTTCCAAATGGTGACTCATTTTCATTATTAGGTGAACGGCTTTTATTGCCATTTGCAATGAATTTATGGTGGCAAGTTTGGTTTCATCTCGGTGAAAATTTGTTTCATGCTATCTTTATTAATACATTACTAATATTAGTAAGATTTATCATTAATTGAGTGTGTCGGATTGCCTATAATTACATTTTGATGGCAATAAAGATTTAACGGTCAAGGAATGAATGCCAGGCTTAAGGAAAGTTTATCTGTCAAAGCAGAATATTGATGGTATGTTATTGCTTTCATATTATGTTTTTGATAAAATATAATGTTAGACGTGATGATAGATAGAATGGAAGTTTAATTTTGGCTGAATCTTATGGTGAATTATCATAAGCGTTGTTGTGAAAAGGCCCCAGTTTGACAGGATCAGGAGAAGTCGTATCAAATTTGGTGAGTGGAATGAAAGTTGATTTAAATAGATTTCATGGAAGTGAGGAAACATATTAGGAGGTGTTCACACTGAAGACGTAATCAGTTTGTCCTAAAGAACAATTTAAATTGAAGTTGAAAAATAAACAACTTGGATTTTCCACATAGAAAGTTTTTATTCACTACCTAGGTTTCGTTATGGTATAGCATCTTCGGAAAACCTGAAGATGTTATACCATAACGAAACTTAGGTATTGAATAAAAATTTTCACTGTGGTAAAGCCAAGTTTTTTATTTTTCAATTTCAATATGAAGAATGTCCACCAAGTCACGCAAGAAGCTGTTTTATTTTATGAATTTAAATATTTTAAAGATGACATTTTCATTTAGTTAAACTGACAGTGTAGGTTGTACCCAGGCTCACCCCAGTAGTCTCTGTTAATTTTTAATGCGGTTTGTGTTGCATTAGATATCACTCGAAGATCAGAGTACTTGTACCAAAAACATCGAGATTGAACTAAATTCAGTTTATGTAGAAGTAACCGTGGAATCCCTGGATGTTTTATGATCACAATAAGAATCACGTTTAGAAAAAATAATTTTATTGGGAATTGTGACATTAGTCATGACTATGGATTATATTCAGCTACTTTTTCTTGAAATCTATACCTATGTCTACACAAGCCCGCAAACCACCGCAGGTGTGTTAAGTCACCACCCAATCATAGAGTCACAATTACTACACCTCTACACAATTATCGATTCGATCATGTCCAGGAACAAAGTTAATTACACGAAAGAAAATACTTACACGCAAGGACAGTGAGTAAAAGCATACAATCATGCGTGGACATGTAATTATGGTGTGTTTTGAAGAACCAGGCATAGTCAACTTCATCGGGTCTCCATTTAAATCATAAAAACATGTTGAAAAGCATTTTACAGTCAGTTTATTCATTTGTAAGATATTATTGCATATCATATCAATGCTGCGTAACATTATTAATTAAAATTAGCAATTTTCCACAAAAATAAAATTTATTAATACGACCGGTTTCAATGCAAGTACATCATCCCCTGGTGACCAGAAGATGATGTAGTTGAAACCGGTCGTATTAATAAATTTTATTTTTGTGGAAAATTGCTAATTTTAATTAATCATGTTATTCCAGCAGATCACCAGATACGTCTCTTTTTACTGCGTAACATTGTTTCTTGGATGGTTTTCAATGGCCCATGATAATGAAGTGGGGAAGGGGTGGATGGGGATGAGGTTTGGAAGAGGATTAAGCAGGGAAAGGGGCAACTCGTGGAGATCGATTGCTTGGGGGAGAATCCCTGCAGTTAGATGCTTGGGGGCAATTCCACTGCATTTATGTGGTCAACAGGGCAGGGTGTGGTGTGGTGGACGGCGGGGGCGGGTGGTGGAGGACAAAAGGCTTTTAAAGGGGGCTAAAAAGAAAAGGGAAAGGAGAGGAAAAAGAGCGATGGCACGATAGCGAAACAGAAATTAAAATCAGCCCACAGTTGTGCGTTTTGAAAGAAACGCACAACCGTTGAATTAGAAGTTAACCAACTCCACATGCTAATTAATTTTTAGGTCCTGTTCAATGTTGAGTAAAAAGTAGTGTCACTGTTAGCAGTGAATCTTTACGAAATAGTTTTGTGAACATCCAGGAAACATTCAAACAAAATGTGATCAACCAAATAAAAGTTGCAACTTTTAATTGCCATAGCATGAAAAACCTCTCCCAACCAATTTCTTGGCAATCAAAAACTCCCATTCCCCTCCTCTTCCCATCAAAATCATAGCAAACTTCTCTACCGCTAGTCTGTCGCATGAGGGCATCGCTGTTCTTATCAGAGGCCTCCAATTTTCCCTCAAAATAATTCGACCTCCGCTCAATGTCCTCATTTGCCGACATTGAATTCTCCATTAACTAACTGCCGAAATCAATGAAAAGTTTCTTCTTCCAATGGACATTCTCAAACCGTAAAATCCCTTAACTCCAGTAATTTTGAAGTCAAAGAAAGAGAACTTCATTGTAATCCTACACGAAGCAAATTACTCATTAAAACATATTCTCAATTCTGGTCCATGCACGCAAACCAAGACGAAAACTCTTAAACGAAATGGTCCACAGCCCGCAAACCATGTCCTAACCGATCAAACCCGGAGCTAAAAATTCTCCCTCAATAATCGAAATCTTTCTGTCCCAAAACGCGATTGTTTCCCCTAAATTCATGAAATTAAATATCCAATGCGACCTCTACTTTTCGCGATAAACTAACCGACATACTGCCTAGCACGCTGACTATTTTTCAAATTTTCCGTTTAAAAAAATTCCATGGAATCCACCAATGAACTCAAATATTTGACACTTAAATACTCGAATCCTTGCTACTTTCGGCCTCAAAAATGCTTTCCTCAGCATTCCTATTGGTGAAACTTGAAAAATAAAACAGTTTCTGGCGTTACTTGGTGGAAAACCTTCATATTGACATTTTTCAATTAAACAACTTTGCTTTTCCTCATACATTTTTTTTCTCACGACCCAGGTTTCGTGACAGTGTAACATCATCAGGTTATCATCATCAACTTGAAAATCTTAAAAGTTGGTTAAATCCAAAAATGTACGACGACGCCACATTTGATAAACCGTTCGCATTAACAGCCTTTGAATGTCCGTTTAATATTTCTGATTCAGCAGCAACTTTTTCTAGCAAAACTTTGGCGCTAACATGGGTAGCCCTTTTTTCCCATTCTCAGCGGAACTTAAGTTAATTAAATGGTTCAATTTAGCATCAAAGAACGTACTGTTGAATTCTTCATCTATTTCCCGTTCCCACACTTGCTTTAGGTTCACGATACATTCCGACAACCCTGACACTTCTGATACCAACAGGCATGACGTCCTCACTAACCTCAGAAATGTTTCCCTATTCACACCCCTTCACCAGAGAAACGGATTCGAATAATTCCATCCCTTTCCTAGGCATCTTAAGAAAAAGTACCCCAGCAGTGCGTTGGTTATCCTTCAAAATATTTAGAAAACCGCCACCGTCAGACTCCCTCCTCCTGTTTCCTTCCACCACTATACATGTAGAAACGAGAATTCCGCCTTTCGTTCTTTTATAATAATCTTACGCACATATCGTACATGGTACCCCGCAAGCCACCGCAAGGATATGTGGAAGGGGTCGAGAACACACCAGGCTACTTTCAATATAAAATACCCCACACCTATCGCCGTCGGACAATTTTATTACTCTTTCGATGGGGGAACAGGTACTTTAATTTGTCGGTGATAGTGCCTGTCTTATGTTTTATATTTTTATTAATATATGGTACCTTGCAAGCCACCGCTAGGGCGTGTGGAAGGGGTCGAGAACACACCAGACTACTTTTGACACCAAATGCCCTAGCGCCGTCGGACAACGTTATTACTCTAACGAAGGGCGATCAGGTACTTTAATATGACGGTGATAATGCCTATCTGTCTTATTTTTTATATCTTTATTATTATATGATACCCTGCAAGCCACTGCCAGGGTGTGTGGCAGGCGGCGGTCGGACAACGTAATTCTGATCCCTTATCCTTATTAGGAATCTGTTCTACACTTAATCTCTAATGTTGTTGACATGATCTCTTCTACAGTGGTATGATGGGGGTAGTCATACATTATCAATATCATCGCTAAGAAATATCCTTCCAATCTATGCAAGAGATTCAATCTGTAATTTAACCTTCGCTCCGTGAGTGATTCCCAGCCTTGCTCCTCTAATAATATTGATACACTACTCGGAGGTTATAATATATGCTGCACGCGATATACTAATTCGGCAATCAATCCATCTTCATGAGGCTCGATATACTAGCAACATATTCTAAAGTATGTCTAACCAGCTAAATATAACATTGCTCTATAACATTTTCCTCACATATCCCCAAAACTGTTCTAATAAATCCTAATTTATTTTTGGCTTGTTCACATATGCCACTTAAAACCTGTGCACGATGGGTACCACGCCGTCTCACTGACGAGAACAAACAGCGTCGATTGGAATGCTGCGAGCAACCCTCCTTATTCCCCCGATCTTGCGCCTTGCGATTTTTATTTTTTTCCTCCACTCAAAAGGCACCTCAAAGGTAATCATTACAACTCGGACGATGAGGTGAAAGCAGCTGTCGTTAACAGCACGCTGTTTAACTTGCGTTGGCGTAGCACTAGAACACGTCTCCATACTTCTGCTTCTCAAAATACACTATGAATGTAACGACTTCAAACCTGCGCATGCGTGTTGAGGGGGAATCTTACTTCCACGCGCCACCAGGAGTGCTTCTGAAGGTCATTTTGGTTGTGGTCTACAAGCATGTCTGCATTAGTGTTCAGCCTGTCCTCGTATTTTCTTCTCTTGGTCCAACTCATGAAACAAACATCCCTTTTCCAAAGAACGCCAACGCCTTGAAAACATAGCCATCAACAATGTGATACACCGAGAACTGAAGAAGCATAATTCAGAAAGCTAATCAATTCCGCCCCCGCCCTTCCTCCAATATCTTACAAAAATTACATTAAGCTTCCTTTTTGTCTGTCTTTAAACTACGGTCTTCTCTCCTATTTGAAACAATACATATTGACAACTTGTGTCAATGTCTTCCATGAAAAAATTCAAAGTGGAAATCCTCCCTCTCCGTATCAAATATGTCACCCCCCACTCTTCAGAAATAGGATATATATGGAATTGAACGCCCCCTTGCAAAAAAAAACGGTCTGGACAAACAAAGCGTCAGCTCCCTATCAGTTTGAAGGAAGATATAGCGCATTTCAAGCACAATAGGGCGGAAAAATTCATCATCCATGAACATGTAATAAAAGTCAATCACTCCGTCAATATCTCCGTCTCAGTCTTCCATCTCTTGAAAAAGATCCCTCGACCATCTGCTCGACCCCTACGATTGCGTTTTCAGTCGCAATTCCGATCGTGGTTTAAATTCAGACCTGGCCGCAATTGTCTTCACCCCCCTCTTCCAATTATCCTCACGGATTCAACCCACCCCTTCTACCCTCTCCACCCTCCTCCTCCTCCCCGGTCCCTTTTCCCCTACCGTCTTACTTCCCCGCGATCTGTAGTGTCGCCATTCGGCAATCATTCCTTGCCTGAAGAAGACGGCCTTGCATTGTAGAAATGGCGTTGCATCACCCTATTTCCCTCTCCTTTCCCCATTTCTTTTGATCCTGCCCAAAATACCTCATCTCGGCCCAAATACCTCTCACGGCCTACCCTCACCTTCCATCCCCCCTCCACGTCCGCACCTCGGTGACCACACGTCGTCTCGTGTCGCTCGTGAACTCGGAGGAAGTGCGGTCGACATCCAGCTGCAGGCGCCAGTCGTGCAAGGATTCTCCGGCGAGCGATCGAGCTCCGTGAGTCATCATTTCCCTTAGTGATCCCCCCTTCCCACTTCTCGTCTCTCTCCATTTAACCATCCTGTGCTGTTGACAAACCTAGGAATCATATTCCGATTTGGTCTAATTTAGAAGTCCCTTTTTAACCTGGGTAACGTAAATGTGTGTCTCGATGTGGATACATTTTAACTCCGCTCATAATTTTTCCTTAGCAATTTCCAGAAGGGCTTCTTAAAATTCATTGGTTGTTTGTTGAAATAAATACGAAAGTGGTATTCAGCTCCAAAATAGAAAGAATCACTCCTGTTAGAGCTAAGTGCGTTTACCTGCGGTAAGTGAGTTGCAGTTGTAGATTTTATCGATGAGAGCAAATTATCGTGCCTTGCAAGTATGGTATTACCTACCTTGAAACTACTCTACTAACGATAATCTATATTTTTAGCATCAACGTTTTACCAGAAAAAAATGTATGTTATCCCTTATCGATCCATTTGTGTTATCTTTCAAAACTTTTTTACCACTTTGTAGTAGGAAAGTTATGATGCTTATGCCAGCTTCGTCATTTTCTGATATATTATGCTCAAATAAAATCCTAAGCTAAACGTGTAATTCGGTGGTATGGATGGAAACGACAACCGAATTGTACTCTGCGTCAGATAAAACTTAGATATCCTCTAGCTTCGTGTTCAACAGTTTTTTATGGGCCATAGTACGGTCTCTTAAATTTAACTGTCAGGTGCCTTATTTTATACGTACGTAGCTAACTGAGAGGTCAAACAATTAGCCATAATGCCGGCCGTATGAAAATAAATTTAACTGAAAGAATACGTTTTCTATTATTTCAATGCAAAAAGTAATTACGGCGTGAAATTTTCAAATATAGTTTAGTTACAAAAATCAACGTCACCTGTGTGGGGTCACATAAAAAGCAGCGGTGGTGTGCAATTTTGCCCGAATTCGATAAACATTTTGCCCTCCATTCGTTTCCGCTTGCAGTATGTGTGTGAGGGATACCACTCTTTAAGCATATGGAGGTATTCTCTATTCTTTGGAAATATTCTTGTGGCATGGACGGTGGGCAGTCGTTTGAATGGGACAGAAAGGGTACTAAGGGAATTGAAATACCATCGGGGGTGTGCCATGGTGATGGCTGACGAGGAGACGCCGTCTCGTGGTAGACTTCCGATTGATTTGATTTACCCGCGAATCCTCCCCATTAGCGGCGCGTCGCTTGCGACTATGCGACGCGCGGCCGACTCTTACGAGCGGCCAACTGAACGGCGTCGGGAGACCGGGATTGCGGTTCGAGTGGCGTTCCTTGCACATCGTCCCGCGACTCCATCCACGCCATCAACTAGGTTCAACTGTCCGTCAAATGCACGGTGCGCATGTTTAACGGGAGGTCACGTGTGAGTGACCTTTTCAAGCGTCAGAGCCAGGAAAGGCGGGAGTTTCACTTTTCCCCTCATGCGACTCCTACTCCGCATTTCTGTCATGATGACCCTGCCCCATCTTATCAGGGCCATTTTGGGTCTCCGAAAGTTTAAGTTATTGGTCTATCATTAATGCAAACTCAATTCAGTAGCACATTCGTTGTCAAATAAGTTCAGTAAAACCCTGTGATGCCAATGTATGCTAAATGCATTGTTAGCTGCCTTGCCTTTGTTGACATCACAATGGCTGGTTGGAAGAAGTCACACCAAGCCTAGGGAAGTGACTTAAGTAGTGAATGCTCATACGTAGTAAATCTGGTTATTTTCACACCCAATTCGGCAGAAGAAAAAAATCGTTAATCTCAAAACCTTTGTTTCACCAACCGCCTGCACTAATCTGAAATGCGAGGGTAGGCTGGAAACTGATGCACACATGCTTGTAGACTACAAACAAAAGGACCTTCAGAAACCCTCCTGGTGGCATGTGGAAGTAACATTCCCCATGAACACACATGACCAGATCTTATTGGGTAACCACAGACCGCGCACGGTAACGAGCTGCCCCCATTATTAACCACCTGCTAATATGTGAATTTCATACACGTCGTATACGGGTTTAGTATTGAGTGAATTTAATCTTCTCTATCCAACAATTGGGTTAATTACTATGGTTGGTGTTTCAAGTTTGGTGGGTAAGGATAGATCACACCTCGTACAAAACCCCGTCACCAGATGGCTCACACATTGACAGATAGTGGGTGGGAATTAAATCCGTTCCCTCTGGCCAATAACCGAGCGACATACTCACTATTTTAGTAAAATTTTTCTTCTGTAAAATGATGCCGAAAATTTCCCCAAGGTCTTCTTCATGTGGTTAGTGGCAAGAGCTTTGCCACCAGATAGGTATGAATGAATATTTTAGCATTTTAACGTGACGTTTTGTGTATGAGTGAGTCTCAATTTATCTTTTGAATCGAATGACCAGTTTCACGTATTGATTTTAATTCAGGAGGTCATCGTACTTCATGGCAACAACATAAATGTGTGTTAGTTTCCCAAACTGGCTTTCAACTACGCTAACGAAGATGAGACTTCAGCAAATGAATATTGGCAGCATGTGTTGGATGACTCCCCCTGCTTGCACTATTGTTCTCACCCGACCAGAAAGTATCTTTTGACCACCACCGCGAACCAAAGTGCTGCTCCTGGTAGTTATGCATTTTTAAGTCTTGTCGTCGCTGAGTTAGCATGCCGAGTTTGCATCTAAATATTTACTTATTCCATAACCGATGTCTTCTTGTGTAAGGCCGAACTTCCTGGTCGTCTACTTACGCCACCCTTGAAGGCAGAACAGCGCTCTCGTGACCTCCAGCGAGGGTGGCTGCTGTCAAGGATGACACGTCAGCAACCCAACTAGGACGCGGTGTGCATTATGAATTAATTATTCGCTTCTTAGAGTGTCAAGAATTATCACGTTTGGATCTCTCGATAAATTCGCACTCGTCCATTCATTAAATTACGGAAAAAAGCAGCCCTTCTTACGGAGTTCCGGAAGGGTACGATTTGTTATGAAGAAATTATTTAATTTAGGGAATGACAGGTGGCCTATTGCACTCATTATCACGATTAAGGTTTATTAAGTTTCTTCCCACTTTGTGGTTTTAGCCTTGTAAATAGGACCCTTTGTCTCTGGATAACGTAACAAAAGGACAGCGAATATATCTTTAATTGAAATTGAAAATTGACATGTAACATCATTCATTATCTTGGCGTACCCAAGTTGTGCAATACGAGCGATAGTTGTCTCAAGACATCTGTCGCGGTCAATATCGAAGGTGGGCTTGGTTTGAAGCAGTTTTGGCGAACAGTCTCTGGTTACCTATCTTACCAGAGCTTTCAAAATATCTGTAGATTTCGGTCTAGTTTTCTACTTTCCTAGTCACTCTATGAAAATTATTTTCTTTGGTCTTCTTGGATGGGATCGGGATCCCTAAGTTGACTTTTGTAGAACTTTGAAAGGCTTGAGAAAGGAAACTCTTTTGGGTAGGAAGACTGGAGAGGAGAATGAATCGAACTCTTCCGCTCCTTTCTTGTCTCATGACATGCACCGGGATCCAACGGCTTTCAGCGGATTGGGAATGGAGCCAAATGAATGACAAGGTGACAAATACAAGGTGTCCCTTTCAGAAGCCTATCGGAGGGAAAGCCTCGGCACGGAATGGTGCGATTTCGCGATATAACGTCATCAAACTCGTGAGTTTCCATTGTGAATAGAACATTCGCCTTTCCTTTAAGATACTACCATGTTCAAAAAGTTCCCGGAATTTATTCAGAAAATTAAAAATACAAGTTTATTCATCTAAATCTATATTGTCCCCTTCAGGGTAATCCCCATCGACTGCAACACACTTATGCCAGCGCTTGATCCAATCCTCGAAACATTTTTTATATTCGGTTTTCGGTATGTCCATCAGTGCTTCCTACGATTTTTCCATTACTTCCTCTCGGCTGCTAAAACGCGTTCCCCGTAATGGTTTTTTAACTCGATTGAACAGAAAGAAGTCACGGGAGCCAAATCAGGTGAATTCGGTGGCTGTTGGATGGTATTTGTTGCATTTTTCGTCAAAAACTTCGTCTCATAACGCCCAAATAATACTCTTTGTTTACTGTCTGGCCTTCTGGCAAAAATTCATGATGCACTACACCGTTGTAATCCATGAAAACCGTCAGCATTGCCTTCTTTTTTGACTGAAAACGACGTGGTTTTTTTGGTCTCGGCTCATTTGGTGAACGCCATTCACTTGCCTGATGTCTGGATTGCGTGTCGTACTCATAAACCCACGTCTCGTCTCCAGTAATGATCCTTTTGATGAATGTGGGATCGGATCCAGCCTCGCAAATCATGTCTTTTGCGACGTCAACACGGTCTCTTTTTTGCATGAAATTGAGGTCTTTTGGCACCAACTTTGCTGCTACACGACGGAAACCCAAATCATTAACCACAATGTCTTGGGCGGATCCATAGGCAATGTTCAAGTCCTCCGCTATTTCTCTGATGGTTAATTTGCGGTTATTGACCAACATTTCTTTTACTTTATCAATTTTTTCACCGACTTTCGATGTCGATGGTCTGCCACTGCGTTCATCATCTTCGATTGACTCACGACCACTTCTGAACCGCTCGTGCCACTGGTAAACGACCGTTTTTTTTTAGAGAATCGTTGCCGAAACACTTTTCCAACATTTCCAACGTCCGTGCGCCACTAACTCCGTTTTTTACGCAAAATTTAATACAAGTTCGTTGTTGCAAATTTAAATGCATTTCTGCAATTGTAAAAAATCGCCAACACACACAGAGATAGATGTACTCTTGGCTACGTAACTTTTGCAAATGTCAAGTTATGACACTAAGATTTAAAGGGAATATCAACAACAGATGTACCAATTTCACAAAAAAACAGAACTCAAATCGGAACGATGGGAGCGCCACACGGTGGTTATTCCGGGAACTTTTTGATCAAGGTAGTATTGCTTTCCTGACAGCGTATACCTGAAAATTTAGCTGAGCATTTCCGTTGGTCAATCTTAATCGTTCTGTTATATTCTGCAGAGTTAAGCAGTCACCGAATCGGATCGGAAAGTTATGGGAGATTTAAATTTTGCCTCAAACCAGATGTTACACGATCGCGATTGTGCGCTGGCTACCGGGGAAGGTCAGGGTTTGTATCCTGTAGATGGCAGGATTTTTGAGTGGTATCCCGAATCCGAACTTGGGGTTGCATTGTGGAAAGCACCTTGAGTACGCCATCCTCCATGATCGGTGTTTAAACTATGGATCCCTTGGTGGCTATCCTTAAAGAATAGGCTAATGCCGACCCCTGATTTCTCTCCACCCCCCCCCCTCCGTTCCGTGTACATCCTCATCAGTATTTCAAACCTAAGATTGGTAAACTGATGCCTGGTATTTATATGTATCTCCTCGTTCCTCACTTGGTCCATTTAATCTTCAGCATTATCCTCTTCTAAGCACCATGTTTCGAAGGCTTGAGTTCATCGTTGTGCCAATGTCCCATGGCCCCGATCCGTGGAGTGCGATCCTCCATGCTTACGTTTTGACGAACGGCTTCCTTGTTTGCTACCTCGGGTTCTTTCTTTGAACGTGGAAGTAGTCTCTTCTTCATAGCCTCGTTATTAGCGTGAGCTATTCTGAACATCCTACCCCTGCCAAATTACCCACCTATCCCTAGCGGTGCAAGTGACCTTACTGTCGGTCGCATCTCGTTATAACTAATAATACTGTCTTCGTGGTCTCAAGGTGTTTCATGGTGGAGTGCTGAGGGCTCGCGTGGAAAGAACTCGGGGCCCCCAGTCACTCCTCTGCCGTGAAATACCACGCTCGCTTTCTTTCCGTCCTGTCTTCTGGAGGGAGGGCCCGGCCCTCGTGCTTCCTTGACGCGGTCTCGAACAAGTAACGACCCCGCGCGAGTGCATAGCATTATTTTGGGCGATGATTGAACATTCCCTTCACCTTCCTTGTTTCCAGTTCCGCACGGCGGTTGTGCCGTGAAATTCACGCCTCAACTTCCGAGGGACCTTGGTGCCAAGCGTGGGTGGCGCGAGCTTGGTGGGGATCGCAAAACAGCTTACTTTATCCATTCTGTGGAGGCATCTGGATTTTGCTTTTTAGTTGCTCCGTCTCCTGCTGAAAGACGGAATTTATTAATTTATTCATCATCATTTGAAGCTGTATTAATGTCCACTCGTGTGTCTAATTCTTCCAATAATGTCACGACACTATAGGAAGAATTAGGATGGGAGCCACTAAATGATCATATGCTTAAATACAGGTTAAATTTACTGCTTAAATTTGGGGCAGGTTACTTATCTGAGAATGTTAAGGACATATTACAGGCCGCCACTTACAATGGTAGATCAGATGACCTACGTTAATCAGGGAGATTAATTGTATAACGGATATATTTAAAATGTCATTTTTCTCTCGGGCCATTAGAGATCATAATAGACATGACAGCAATCGCTTAGGAGATAATTAGGATTGTAGTATATAAATTTGTCGATATCTTGCATGTTTCTTCCTGCATGTTATTCTTTTTATTTAATAGACCCATCTTTTGAAAAGTTCTATGGCATTATTTGAATGTACGTATCCTGTTATGAAATATTGTGGCATATGAGGACTTTCTTTCGTGCGATTAAGGTTTTTCGAGTGCATGAACAAACTAATATTTGTGTAGAAGTAACATGATTTGGTTTTGCAAGTGGTTTTATTCTAGTTTACGGGTGGTGACATAACACCCCCCGCCACACGCCATTGTGGTGGCTTGCGGGGTATTGTGTAGATGAAGATGCCAGCGAGGCGGAATCTCGCGTTAGGTTTGTCCAGTGAATTGCAGAAATGTCTCGAGCATGTAAAATCCCTGGGAGGGGATTCGGGTGATGAGATCCGAGAAATCCTTGCCGTAAAATGAAATTCAAAGAGTAAATATTGTAATGTTCTTCCCGAAGTAGATTTGTAACCAAACTCAAGCAAGCGAAGTGAGAAGCGGGGCATACTGCGTGTGTCACCACGTAGTTGTTTATTCGATCGTGGGAGGAGTATAAGTTGGAAGAAATGTATCCGTTATACTATTTGGAGTGCATTTCCATACTAATTTATGAGACATTGGCCTCTGTAGCGGTCTCGTCATCCGTATTTTAATCGTAAGATAGGTCAGCCCATGACGCGCGCTTTCATTTTAGGCCTCTCTTTCTTATTCCCTTAGACTCACTTGTGGAGCCTACCCTTCGCAAGCCAACAAATGCATCATGTTTGGCTGTTGGAATCGTGTTACTGGTAACATAATTGATAGGGGAGTATCGACTGAACTGTATAATTTGTTACTAATGAATGGGTGAATCATTGGAGAAAATTCTCCATCGCCGTAATAAAATTTTTCATTGGATTTCTCGCTGCAATGAATGTCTCTAATAATTCAGTATTTCTCCATCCATGATCACCCAATCAGTTCCATTTGTTGTTCATTATAGCGTTTCAAAGGGTAAATCGAATGAAGGATGACATTTTTGCGTAGTACAAAGTTGTTCGTCTACGGTTGCAATCAACTCGGTAGTAACTCCTACTCCAGGCTTGATTCCTTCCGGCAAGTTTGGATGCGAAGCAATGTCGCAGATCACGCATAACGGTCAGAGACGATCTATTGGCATTTCTATTGTGCAATAGTACGTACGACTGGTATTTTTAATGGACATGAACTCAATACATTTTCCTGTCTCGTTCAACTATTTTACCGAAATACGTGATTCGTATTCTGATTGATGAATGTGGATTGTGAAATAATGATTTTAAATGAGCAAATAATGTTAGGAATGCCTTATAAAATGAATTTTGCCATCAGTTATTGTGATGGATAATGTGATGTCGAAAGACAATTGGCTCCTCCCTAGCCTGTTGTCACATAATTCGCTTTAGATTACAATAAATTGTCGTGGTTATACAGCCTCTCCCAAGATCATTACGTATTAAAGAAGGATACCGTTTGGTGATAGCTGGTCGAATTACCCATTGTTCTCTTTTTGCAAAAAATATGTATATATTACACCTTCATTCCTTACACACCCTAATGGACGCTTTAGCCAATGCAATTGAATCTCTTGGTTCTCTTGGCTTTCTTTGAACGATTTGAATAAATGTCACTGGCAATATAAGGAAAGTATTCGTTGTTCTTCTTGTTTTAACATTAGCGAATAAATGAATGGGAACGTTGACTTCATTTGATGAAATGGTTTATTTTATGCAATTTACATTATTTTCTCTAGCAGATATTTTTTTATGAGCTCACGTCAAGGTAATGGCAACCGTTTTTATTTTATCTGTTTTTACGGTGTGCAATATTAGTCACTGTTTTAGTATCGAGCTTCTATACATGATCTCCATTAATGGTTGAGTTGCGTTTAAAAATTGTATACGCAAAGTGAAACCCAAGGAATTAATTTCCGAGTTAATATATTTTTGGAATAATCGAAGATTATTTTCTGAGCAAAACCACGGCATGAGCAGTTAGTAATTCGAGTGCAGGCCTATGCCGTGAGAGGGGCTCTGCCAAAGGAGAGAACGGTGCAGGTGACCGCTGCTCAGTTTTCGAGAGAAAGTTGCATCCCTCTCCTCTGGGTTGGGTCCCAATGGGTAGGAGCTGTCTGTGTCACTATAAAATCCCCAACGCAAAAAGGAATTGCAAAGGGTGTTCACATAATTCGTTGGCTTGCTTTGTAAAATATCCAGCGGGGAAACACGGCGTTCGTCTTTCTACGTAGGTATAATTGCGAGAGTTATGTACGCGGCTTTGGTGGCGAAAGGGTTAACTGCCCTTGTCGGCGCTGGACACTTGTAACATGGGACGGGGAAGGTGGATGTTAAACTCACGGCCTAAACCACAGATAAGTAAAGCTGAAATGTTCCGTGATGAATAGTCTTTGACATAAACTATCATCGATATTCACATTATTAATTTGAAGAGCAATGTTTTTTACTACCTAAGATCCGAAAGGTGAGTGTTTCTCCTGATGTGTACTACCTTGGTGTCTTTATTTCCAGAATTTCATAGGTTGAAGATAAATTATGTAATGAGAACCGTCATAAACCGTAGTGACATAGTTCGGGATTGTGATTAATTTGTCGTCTGATTTCGTGGCTCCACTGCAAATGCCCTGACGTATTTCCCACACGTTCATGGTTAAAACTATAGTGCAACATGCAAAATGATTAATCTGCAAAAATATCCTCCTGCTTGTATTGGGTTTCACACAAACGGTATCCGGTCTGATTTAAGAGGGTGGTTAATAAATGACACAGTTTCAGGAGTAACATGTTGGAAATCCTTCATTATGAAAGAAGACACTTTGTTTTTCCACATAGACTTTTTTTGTTATGACCTAGGTGGTCGTTACAGCGTAACAAGACCTGAGGTGTTACGCTGTAACAAAACCCAAGTCGTAATAAAAAAAAATTCTTTGTGGAAAAGAAAAGTGTCGTCTTTCATCATTAAGAGGGCGGTAATCTGAGGAGGGCTTAAATCTGTTTTTGTTTGATAGAAAGCAGAACGGCCTTGTTAGTCGAAATTTATATTTAAATGACTCTCAGTTACAAGAAGTGTGGTCCGGAGGGTCTCTCTGCCCTTCATATTAAGCTTTTTCTTTGTGTAAGCTGGCTTTTTCCCGAGGTGAAATAATTTTTTTTGGATTTACGTCTGTACGGGCAGTGAAGTTGGTAGGAGTACGTGGAAATATGGGTATGAAAAGCATCCGAGAGACGAAGTTTTTTTTTCGAGATGGAAGAAAGTTCGGGCAAGCACTCGCATCTGCAGACAGTTTCTTCACGGGTGTGGAGGGTGGAATGCGGTTGTCCGGATTGACGCCTTTGGCGAGTTGCACGGGAAGGAAGGGTGGAGGGACTTTGTCGAGAGAAGACCAACCGCCCCTCCTATCCTTTCCGCGACCTCAGAATGTGATCGCCCGCATTATTTCAAGAAAAGTCACTGTCACGCACGAGTGAATCAGTCCTCCACCTTAAAGGCCGCCCTCAGAACCGCCCGCCGCCCCTTCCTATCTCTCATCACGAGCTAGCGGTTTGATTTTGGAAAGCTTTTCCCTCCCTCGGGCCTTGGGGATCGCCTAGGCATGCGCTCAGCCCATCCGATCAACGTGCTTCGGTCTTCCCTCGTACACAGGTTATTATGCCCTTGGAGCCATGGTGTTCATATCTTCCTCTCCACCTCGTTTCACAAGTCAAGCTCGCTTCATTCACGTGATCTATCAGTTTCGATGGTGCAAAAGCTGTAATCCGAATATCGGATAAAACCAAATCGCACGGCTCATTGTGTACAAAAAACGACGTGGCCTCCACTGTGGTTTTTTAATCTTTTTCGATGATATGCCCACAGGCCTAGTCACCAATGTCCTTGCGGAAAGCATTCATTCACTATTTGTTTACCTAAGGTTTTTGTAGCGATGTTTACGCGTGATTGGTCAGCATATCTTTTTTTTATTTTTTAATGCATCTGTGGACGAAGGTTAAGTTTTGAGAGCCTAGTTTTCGAAATTTCTCAAATTTCATTACTGTATCACCTTGCCGGTGGCGTTCACACATTTCATTTACCTAAGTATTCACGGGTCCTCTTCCAATTCAGTTTTACCGTTAGTTTCAGACTCTATCGCCCTAATGCCTATGAGCCACTCTGGCCTATATTTGTGTAATAAATGTCAGGGAATGAGTGGGCGAGTTGTCGCGATGGAGCCCTTGTTGGAGCTTGGACATTGTGTGGGCTGTCCGGCGCCTCACTCGCCCAAGTAACTCGGCTGATCTGCTGTCATCCCCTTAGCTCCGAACGTATGACCGCTATGTATGATGATGAAAATTACGAGGATACGTCGAGTTATCCTGATCAGGGCATGGGTACGCTTTGCTGTCGAATAATGAATAAGTTCCGATATTTTTTTCCAATACGGCGGTGGTTCTTGCCTCATGGTCAAATGATCAATAAGACTTCTGCTCACAGGTTCGACGCTGTTTGCATGAAGTAATAGGGAAAAAACGCCCGCATTTGTGGCGAAACAATTCATGGCTTATGCCCCATGATAATACCTGTTCACACTGCTCACTGCGTGTTCGTGAATTTTTGGCCAAAAACAGCACTGCTATGATGTCCCAGCCTTCATATTCGCCAGACTTGACCCCGTATGACTTATTCCTGTTCCAAAAATTAAGAGAACCTTAAAGGGCCGTCGTTTTACAAGCATAGATGAGATAAAAAAACGCATCGCTGAGAGAGATAAAAGCTATTTCTAAGATCGAGTTCCAGAAGTATTAGTAGGATTGGAAAAAGCGCTGGTATAAGTCTATAATATCTAACGGGGACTACTTCGAAAAGTATAGCATTGCTATAGACGAATAAATAGAATCCTTTCCGAATTACTCGAATTCCCGTTATTTATTGAACACACCTCGTATGTACACATTCTAAATTTACAAAATCGCCAATTTTCTCACATCAGCTGTAATTATCTGCCCTCGATGTGCTGGTTCGTTAACATTTACATATCTCGGAAGTGTTTTCAACCAAAATGGTTGAGGTTGTAGGGACGTAAGGAGAAGAATTACGCTAGGAAAAGAGACTTTCACGAGGAGGAGGGAGTTGATGACAGGGACGTCGATTAAGGATTTTAATAAAATACTCGTAAAAACTTTTATATGGAGCGTAGTTATGCATGGCGCGGAAACAGGGTCTCTGATGCAGGAGAATAGGGGTAGATTGGAGGCTTTGAAATGTGGGTATGGAGAAGAATAGAGAAGGTGAAATGGACCGAAAGGAAAACAAATGAGGAAGTGCTAGGAATGGTGGGCGAGGAGAGGGGATTGTCAGGAGAAATCATATAGTGGCAGGAAAAAAGGATGAAAAGCATGTTGATCGACAGTGGGATGTTGAAGACTGTGATAAAGGGGAGAATGTTAGGCAAGCGAGGAAGAGGCAGACATAGAATATGGATGTTAGACAGGATGAAGGGAGAAAGGAAGTACACAGAGATGAAGGTGGGCTTGTAGTGTAGTAGGATGCTTTATTGTGTTTTGTTATGAGATATTTATTTGGGAGTTGCGTCCATCCAAAACCCACTTTATTGGTAGATTACCTAGTGATAATTCATAGTATTGGTGTTATACGATTTGAGGTAGGTTTTTGGGTGGACACGGACTGAACATCTCTACATTTCTACGACTCGACCAGCAAACGACAACCTGACAACACCTACCATATTGAACTGTTCATCAATTTCGCGTACACTCTGCCTCCTTCACTCCATCCAACGTGCCTTTTGACTCCCCCTACCTAGCCTCCCAAACTCTCTCTCCTCAAGTCATCACCGTTAGATTACCAATTAAAATGTTCTGCAGACCTACGTTATTTATTGAACACACGTCGTGCATGAGCTGTATGGCAGCGCGGCAACCACACCTGATTCGCAGAATCCATTCTTGTGTCCTTCGCGAGAGAGTTCTCGTTGGACCAAACCAGCCCACGTGTCGTGTGTTATTATTTTTAGTATTCTCCGTTTAATGTATGGTTTGAATGGGCAGAGTCCATAATAAGGTACCACGATACATTTACTTGCCTCCCCAACAAAACACAACCTGATGTTCGACACTACAGTAAGTCTCTCTTCATCTGTGTATACTTCCTTCCTCCCTTCATTCTCTTCATCATGCCTATCGTATTCCTACCCTTTCCTCGTTTGTCTAACATTCTTCCCTGTATCACATTCTTCAACATCCTATTGATGGTCAAAATACTCTTCATCCACCTTTCCTGCCTCCTTTGGATTTCTCCCAACAATCGCCTCTCCTTCTCCACTTCCTTGTTTAATTTTCTTTCTGTCCGCTTCGTCTTCTCATTCTTCTCCACACCCACATTTCATGAGCCGCCAATCTTCTTATTTCATCCTACTTCGATGACCGTGTTTCCATGTCGTACATAACCACGTTGCATATAAAAGTTTTGAACAGCAGTTTCTTAATATCCTCACTCAACGTCCCTGTTATCGATTCCCTCCACCTTATGAACGCTTCTTTGTCTAATGCAATTATTCTCTTGTCCCTAGTACTTTGACCATCTTGGTCCAAAACACATCCGAGATACGTAAACTGTTCCAATTGCTCTATTGTATGAACTTCTATTTCAATGTATAACTTAGCTTTTCTCTTTCTCGAAAATCGCATAACCTTTTTTGTTTACATTTATTCTCATCCCATACCTAATGCGCTGGCTTTGCAAACCCCTTGATTGACAATCGTATCAGACTAAAACTTTCGCATTCATTCGCAAACGTAACTGATTTTATGGATTCCCCGCAGACTTTCATTTCTATCATCAGTTCTTTCCATTCCTCATATACGTTGAAAAGCTCCGGTGATAATGAACACGAGGCATATATTACCAGTATGTATTGAGTGTATGAATTTGTAGGTATTACTATTGCCTAATATTGTACGAATGCCGAATATTCCTCGCGTTGTTTTCTGTTTACTTATTGTACAAAAGGTTTCCATTAGAATTTTGGCATCTCTGGTTTAGTGCTTTTTATCACAGATTCAATTTTGATTCATCGTACAATGTAAGCGATCACTCCGGCTACGTGGAGATATCTCAGTGGATAGAAAATATGACTCTTTTTCCTTGTATTGATGTAATAGTGGCGGAGATCCATAAATAGCATAGCATAAAACAATGAATCTTCATCACAATGGCTATCGATCGGAGGGTTGGTTTGTAGCAGCTCCCTTCGAGCTATTCTCTTCCATTCTGCCAAACTCTTCATTCTCACAACTCCTTGCAGTGGCAATTTTCATTAATTTCGTCTCATAGTTGAACCCCGGCGTTAATATGTTATTCATCCCGTGAAAAGATCAACGTTTGGAATCACATTTGGAAATGTTACGTGTTTTCTTGTCGACAACTACTCTGTCGTGTGACCGCCATGAGAGAACCTAAGTGGGAGATGGGATGCGCCAATGTCCGTCGCGAATCGCATTTTTTCATGGTACAAATCAAATAGAGAGTTCTGGGTACATTCAGAACTTTGGTAGTAATTATAATGATGTTTGCAGTGGCAGACTAATCAAACCACCTGAGAATATGCACCAAAACAGTGGTGCAGGTTCCCCCTTCACCCCCCCCCCCCCAATAGTCTGGGCTCGAGTCTGCCTGGACCCACCGTCGGTGCAAATCTTGGTGGTACTGATTACCATTTAATTCACCGTACATGGGTCATTTAAATTCCATTTCATTGAAAAATGTTATTTCTCCGCAGAAGACCAACTGGGGAATTTTTTTCTCTTCCTTCGCGAACTGAAACCAATGCAGGTTTCAGTTGTTTTTATTTTGCCTGCTCTTTAAATGCGGAATATTATCCGGTCTGAGTCAACAGCGTTGTGCCACTTGGAAGACGCATTCCCTAGCAGTTTTAGTTCTTAGAAATTTTGGTGTCGTGAAGTGTATAATAGAGACGGATAAAAATCAGTCAAGAAAATATATGAACAAAGCTGAAAAGCTGATCGTCCTCTATGTTCATATCTATTGAGCACCTCCCGACGAACTTGCTGCGCTTATCTTCCTAATTGAGGATTAAATCCTTGTTTTAATTGCATGGAATTAAATTTCAGGGTTTTTTATGTTATCTACATGTCTCCTTTGCTTTGTAAAATGCGATAGCGAAGCTTAGCAATGACCAGGAATCCTTGAACCCACATCGGTAAATTTGTATTACGATTCGTTATTATACCCGCATTATAAAGCAAGGTGACCATTAATTGACATCTTCCAACATTAAGCTTCTCCAAGGTAATATTGTACAAATGCGAATGCCGATTTGAACGGTGTTGAATGGAGATTGTTGCTCTATGTAAATAGGTTTATCTTTCATGCCGTAGTTATTGCAACACTAAGACCATCGTGCTTACGTGACAATTCTCAGCTATTCTTGCTGAACGGCCATTAAGGTCCTTCACTACATTTCATTGAACTCGCTTTCATGATTTTACTCATCGGAATTGAACTTGGCGATTTCCCCGCCCTAGTCCTGCCGTCTATTAGTATTTCCTATGGAAGAATTTTCCCTCCCATCGTCAAACCAGCGACTTCTCTCCCCTCAACAATATTTTACTTATTCGTTCTAATTTTGTTTACTAAGTTTAGACTAAACGTGAGCTAGGTCCTACAATTCATAAGCGATACCGTCCGTGATTAAGTTTACCCATCTCAAATGCTTTCTTTAAAGTTTTTGTAGCTGGTATCGACATCGGCATAAATACCCCCGCGACCCCACCAAAAAGGTGTGTGGCAGGGAGTGTAAGCACCAGGTGGGAAGGGCGAGTGATAAGAGAGGAAATGGGAGAGGAAGGGAAAAGGGAAACATTATCAGTAAATACTGTCAAATAACGTGTAAATTTGTATTCGTGCCGGAGGAAGACCTAATTCAAAACAAGGGTTTTAATAAATTAGTAATTTACTATGTGAAAAAGAGAATAAAAATAATTAATACATCAAGCCACCATGACAAAACAGGTCATACAGAAATGAAAAGTAAGAGGGGTAAATCTACTATCACATTGATATTCGACTCATAGTGTGTATATTAGCTGCTAGTGCATATATTTGCATGCGTGTAAGTTAAAAAGATTTTCGCCACTGTGGGCGTATATATTCATGCGATTTGCATGAATGTGTTGGTTTTGAATGTGGTTTTATTCTCTTTTACGGGTGGTGACCTAATACACCCGCGACACGCTTCTTTTGTGGCTTGCAGGGTATTATGTAGATGTAGTCTCCGACCCTTAAGTCACAGGTAGGGAATGTGACACACCGCTGCAGGCAGCGGATGGCGTGAAGTATCCCCCTTCACCGAGAGAGACGAGGGATGGAAGGGGAAGCTCGAAAACAGTAAAGTAGGGTAGGCAATATTGTAACGAGTAGTACATTTATTAAATGGTAGTCAAATGCGGTCAAGGAGGAAGGAATTTGACATAAAAAACGCGATATTTTTTAAAATGCATGTGCGTGTATTTGAGTAAAACTAATTATTCCCTAGACGCTGAGGGTGTCAAGTGGGATTTTTGCTATCTCTAACCCTACAGTTGCAATCCATTGTCCGTGGGAAGGAGTCGTCCTCGAGTCTGCTAATTTTGGCCTCTATTTCTCGAATTTTAGTCATGATCCAAGCGACCAATGTATATTGGAGTGCGAATAATTTGCGAGACCTCGGCGCTGAAACATGCGGTTCTGAATTTCTATAGCATCCTTAACCTAGCATTGAATCGTCTTGCTTCTAAACATTCCCAACCCAACTCCAGAAGGATTTCTGTGATACTTTTCATTTTATCCAAGTGTCAAGAGAGTAATCACCCACCGTAGAGGAGCGCGAATTCTAGCCTCTGCGAATTGCCCGATTTGCGTATCGATTCCATTAAAATCGAATTTCCAAAAAAATTAATTTCGGGGGAGACGTGATATTCCAATGGTTAGAGCTCTGGGCCTTAGACCGTAGAGGGTCCGGGCTGGATGCCCGGGCGTGCCCCTGTGCACCCTCAACTCCGCCCATATCCGAACTCCTGAAAAATCAGGGGCGGCACAGGGAAAGGAGCTGTCACCCCCTTGTTAATTACCCTGCTAATGAGTAAATTTCATCGGGCTTAGTGCTGGGTGAGCCTTCGGTACTAATCGGCCTTCAGGTTGATAACTGAGGTTTCCCCCTGTATTATATTCGTCCAGTAGTGATTGGAGGTGATTGTTCCCCTCGCGTGGGTCACATTTATCCAGTCGCTGCCGCTTCGTCCGTTGACGTCGTTTTTCAAATCGTTTTCTGGAAATGTTCCCATAGGCGTCGAGGATAACGAAGGCATTCGTGTCGGCTTGTTTACATCGCGTACCTTCCTTATCCTCGGGAGTTGTATCGGCCGTTGGAAATGGTTTCTTTCGTCATGAGTTCAACGCTTTTAAAAGGCACTGATAAAGGTTCTCGCTTCGGTTGTCATTCCTCTCCGTGTCCGCCATCGTCGGAAGAATTCCGACCGGAATACTTGGAGCAGAGCCGGGGGCATATGAGTTTGCGATCTGAGAATTGCATGGCAAAACTCGATGGAAACTTTCGCGCGCGCGGTTGTCGATACTGGTCGAGCATCCTCCGGGGGGGAGGGGGGTCGTTTGAGCGAGTCCCAACTGCTTAGTCATACCCGATTAATTTTCCACAGAGCGCTGTTCGTGTTTATACGCCACTTTCATCAATGGCGAATCCTGCTGAATGCTGTTGATATTAATCAAATTTTCAGCTGTCTAAATGGCAAAGTGATTCCTCTTATTCCCCCACGAGGCCGAAATTACAGTTTGTTTTCGATAATGGTGTTCTGTTGACCTTGTGGCCGTGTGATATTGATGGCACTGGCTCATTGGAAATGAACCTGCGCCTTCGAGTCCAACATTCGAGGTCTTGAATGATTAAGATTGCTTTCTGTACCGCTCGAAGTGACGTATGGTTTTTGTTTCCTACTTTCGGAAAATTAATGCTTGTTAATGTCGAGTTGATTAATTGGTGAACCGAAAGAGTTCTCTCTGTCTCTCCCAAGGGGACTATAAATATTTTGTTTCGTAAATGGGGGAATGTTTTCCTTGAGAGGTAAAAAAAATTCCATTGTCTAGACCAGCACATTTGTCTTTAATCTCAGGTTTTAATAGAGCTTATCTTTTTTTATTCTTTTTTTTTCAAGGGCTTTAATTTTCGCGTCACAATCGGCGACTCGTAAAATGGATAAGGGTTGCGACAATTTCCCGCGCATGTAATGAGGAAGTGCTGGTATAATTTTGATAATGTGGCTGAAGGATTAGTTCGATCACGCTTCTCCAGGAGACGAAAAAGGTTTGCTAAGACAGCGATGTTCTGTTCTCACAATTTCTTTTGTAAGTTTGTTTTACGAGCGATTCTCGAGTGATTGTTTAGTGAGGAGACTTTCGATTTTGTTCCTTGGCAGCCTTTTGGCGGGGAATATCATTTTATTGGGCTTGCGAGTGATTTTTTTTTTAATTTGTGGATTTCCCTATATTTATGATAGTAATAAATTCTCGTTGTGTCTTCCCGTTTGGCATCTAATTCCCTCAACAGTTTGACACCCAGCCCTAAGTTGAATTACTTAAGTGAAATCGTCAGAGCCTGTAGGAGAAATG
This sequence comes from Hetaerina titia, assembly GCA_037158775.1. Lineage (NCBI taxonomy): Eukaryota > Metazoa > Arthropoda > Insecta > Odonata > Calopterygidae > Hetaerina > Hetaerina titia. The sequence continues at coordinate 39,736,603 of CM073779.1, forward strand.
AAAAATAATCTTCTAGAAAGCTGAGGAAATTCCTGAGTGGTGGACACCCTGCTAATTGTAGTGCATTATCGCAAAATGGTCGTTGTAATTTTTCCGTGTCAAAAGGTGATGCTGCAGCCATTTCATAATTGACGTTCTTTAAGGACCGCCAATGGACACCTAATGAACTAATTTTTTTCATCATCATTATTATTATTATCCAAGTAAATATGCAGTTAGCGTTTCAGTTGACACTCGAAACCCTAACATGAAATTATAATTTGAAACAATAGTATGAACATCAGTAAAAATTCAAAACTTAAGCTGCTGCATGCTGTCAAAGCGAATACGAAAGACCCAGTACCATCACGCTTGGCCCCTAGTCACACCGTCCAAAATCACGCACCGTCAAGCATCACACACACTCGCAGACCAACTTTGCACCCTGTTCACATCTTTTACGGGCCGTTATAACACTAAGTCATTGTAAATTTTATCACCCAATCCTTTGCCCAGTGGATGCCTTACACCTATTATTAAAACTTCTGTTGATGGAGAGGACAACCCTGAAGGTAGTTGGTTCCATTCAACATTACTACATTTATAAATGCAAACTTTTTGCTGGTTGTTAGTTTTTATTTTAATAATATTTGTCGTTTCCCCCCTAAAAATTTGGTGTTTCTATTTCCTTCCTCCCCATCTATCTTCCCCCACGTAGTCGTAGTCATAAGTAGTTATGTATTCTATGAATCGCACCTGGCCTCCTACTCTTTCTTTCACTTTGCAAACTCTCCCATTTCAGAATATCCAACATGTCCGTTACCCCATCTGAACCTATGTGCCTACTGAGTACATATTAGGCTACTTTGCGTTGTACTTTTTCTATCTTGTTAATATTTCTCTCACAACCCATACGTATTCCATAGTTGGGCAGAGTATTCTATGGTAGAGCGAACTAAAAACTTGTAGAACTCTTTTTTTGTGCCTACGGCACTTTTGAAATGTCTCATAACACAATGAAGGAATTTAAATGCTTTCCACATCACACCACTTAAACTCTCTATCAAAGTTCCCTATTTAGGTTAACGCCTAAATATTTGTGATGCATGGTATTTTTTTGGAAAAATAATGCGCATGCAGTTTACAGCACAAATTGCAAATCAGGCTCTTGTAGGTCGAGGTTTAAATCTGTCGCACCACGAGGCTATTTTTGATGCCCTCTTTGCTGTGATAAATGCGGGCAACTTCGTTCCACGGCTGCTCTTTCCCTGACAAATAGCGCCCTTCGCGGGTAATGGAGGCAGTTTTCTCAGAAGGTGCACTTACTTTAGAAAGAGCGCTGAAGAATGGCCTCATTACCGGGACAGGCCGAAGATGCTTGGTTTTCACTTATGCTCTAACGATATGACTAATCCTGTGGTTTCATAGATATGTGCAACCAACCGGTTCGTTGCATTCTAATAGTTTCGGGCGTGGGGATATCATCCTCTAGTATTTATTTCGATAAGAAGGTGAACTATTAGTGAGCGACGCTGCAGTGCAAAACCTTGGTCTCCTAGTTTCGTTAGCATTGGTGTTTCAATAACATCTGTTATTTTCTTTTCAAATATAACAGTCGTTTATCAGTACGCTGTTTCTCTTCTTCGTGAACCCAAAATATATGCTTACGATTCCAGTTATATAATTTCGGTTTTTCACTTTCAGGAGTTTAAATTTACACGCGCAATGAAATTCTTAGCGATTTTGAATCTTAAAAATATATCAACTATAATTTTTGGAAAAGGACGATGATAATAAGTGACGTGTAGATGCGATATGGTAATGGCTGTATGTACGAGTATGTGTGTATATGCATACACACACATATATATGTGTATATATATATATATATGTGTGTGTGTGTGTATACACAAATACACACACATGTATATTATATATATATATATATATATTTATTTATTTATTTATTTATACACAAATACACACACACATTTCAACACTGATATAGTTTTTAAAAACATAGAAACACAAAGAAAGGACATATGTAATTTTGACGTTTCGACGGCACGGCCGTTATCATCAAAATGCCGTTCTCTGGGGAAGAGCGGAGAGGATATGTGTGGGGGAATGGTTAGGGGAGGAGAGGTAAGGGACGAATAGGAAACGGAATAGGGGTGGGATGGGATGTGTAGACGGCTTTTGGATGGATCAGTGGGCTTGATTCAGCCCGGGAGGGAAATTACTGGAACACCCAGATATGCGCCATCTCACGGGTTCTCACCTCAATGCTACTAGCAGATTTGGGAAGGGTTTCAATCACCAAAACAGAGAAGCAGTCATCGAAGGATAGGTCGTGGGAAGCAGTGTGTGTAGGGATGGGATAATTAAGGAAGGTGGGAGCTTTGGTGTAATAGCGGTGGTTATTCATGCGGAGGGAAAGGGTGGTGGTGCATTCACCCACGTAGAAGGCACGTCAGAAGTTACAGGAGAGGCGGTATATAATGTTTTTTGAGGTGGAGGTGGCGTCGGGTTGGGAATTGGTAGTAAGGGAGGTGGCAGGTCTTAGAAGATGGCAGTATTTGCAGCGTGGGCGATTGCAGGTGCGGACAGGGTTGTCTGTTGGTTTTGTTGACTTGAAGATGTCTCGCAAGTTCCTCGGGAGTTTAAACGAAACGGAGGGACAATGTGGGAATTGAAGTGATGTGGACTGACTGTTATTAATAATTTAGAAGAGTTCCCGAATTATATGTTTAATTTTTTGGGTTCCGGGGAAGGAAGTGGTGATAAGGTTAGGGCATTTTGGGCGGTTTGGTTTGGGGAGAGAAGTATAATGTGTTGACGGCTTGAGAATATTACTGTTCAGTAGTTTCTCAGGGTACCCGCGTTTCCTGTGAGATTCATGTAACTGGTCCATGTATTTCTGTTGGGAGAGGGTGTTGTTATAGAAACGGAGGCCACGGACTGAGAGTGAGAAAGGCATGGAGCGTTTTGTATGTGATGAGTGGCAGCTCTTGAAATGAAGGTATTGTTGGTTGTTGGATCGGTTTAATGGAGGCTGAAGTGTTAAATTTATTGTTCTTGAGGTGAATGTCGGTATAAAGGAAAGTAATATTCGAATCAGATATAGATGAAATGACAGATACCGAGTAGGAGGAGTTGAGAGAGGAAATGAGGGAGGATAAAGTTTCGCGTCCTTGTGACCAAAGGAGGAAAATGTCATCAATGTAGCGGCCCCAGAAGTGTGGCTTAAGGCTTTGTTGATGGAGAAAAGTATGTTCAAGTTTTCCCATAAAAAGATAGGCGTATGCAAGTGCCATACGCGTGCCCATTCCGGTCCCTTTTGTTTGTAAACAGATTTTGTTGTTACATTTTAATGCATTTTTGTTGAGGACGAGTTGGATCTGTTCGCTGAGGAACTCTGTGGACAAGGTGTGTGGTGTGGCTCGTAGGGAGAGGTAATATTTCAGGGATTCTACGCCTTCTTTGTGGCAGATGGAGGTGAAGAGGGATGTAACGTCATTGTAACATTTGGACGGCACAATAAAACACAAAAATATAAATAGAGAATGTAAAAGGACACTCGCATTTCAGGAAGTTTTAGCTTTTAGCCCTCTCTAAGGCATTCTTCAGGTCATAATCAAATGTACAGACACAAAACACGTAGAAGGTCAGTCACATTTAAGAAAGTTTTAGTGTATATATATATGCAAATGTATATTCATACTCATGTATTGAGTGAGTTTTTGTGCATGGTGCCCTAACTTGCCCTGCCACTCGCCCGTGCAGCACCAAGCGGGGCATTTAATAAGTTTAATGAATGTAGCTGTCGGATATCACGCTGTATTAAAATGATTTTTAGGACTACGACGCTGTCAAAGTTATAACTCAAGAACTCCCTCGCCGAACTATCTTTTGGCATCGCTGGTACGCCTTCGGAAAGGGCAGAATCCGTCATTTCTAGTAGATGGATTTCTGCCAAAATGTAATCTGTGCATCTAATCGTGATGAGGAATTTATATATAAAATTTTGTGCCACTCCAGGGAATAGGTTTTGCGTCATCGTGCCCACAATGCTTCGCACAGACATATTTCGTAAAATGTTGAAACGTGTCCTGGAGACCTTAAACTTGTATCACCCAAAGTCTTTTTTTTCACGATGGCAATACCTTTCTCTATACAGCGTACGTGGAAAATAAAATAGGATGTCCTTTATGCTTTCCTTGCTTATTGGTTGATTTTCCCAGTGCGTTCTACGGTTGAGTGAAAGGTGTGCCTTTCTTTCGCTTTTTGGCAGTTCACGGATTGGTGATACCGGAAGTAGAAATGACGAATGAAAAAATTCAATTCAGTGCGACACAATCCCTTCACGGCTACTCCTCCCTTTACACATGCTAGCCAAAATTATTACCATTCCAGAGCCCTCTGGCAAACTCTTCCAAACGCCTCATCTCTCTTTGAAGTACTCGATCAAGTGACCATTGATCGGAAGACCGCCTCCCATTGTGATTTCTCGACAATTTGCGAAATAGCGGATGCGGCGTGGAACTAGAATTTGCATTTGAGAAAGTGTTTGCCCGAAATGCCACTCCCTGGAGTATTTGAGGTCGTGAAAGTTGATAACTGAGATTGGAGCATGATATTTCCAATTGTATTCTGATGCAACGATAGAAATTGCACTCGATGGAGCGTTTGCCGTGTATCAGTGCATTCATCGTATCTTTGAGCCGATTAAGTGAAATGCGATTTGTGCGTGGGCGAATGGCAGGGAAAAAAATCGCATTAGAATGTGAATGAGTAATATGTTTTCATTTTGTTCAAACCTCGGTTTAATTACGCTCAAGTATTGAGAACTCTACCAAGATCATAGACCACAACGCTTTCTAAATGAAGCTGAACATGTTTGGCAGAGGAGATAAGTACTGATATCGAATGATAGAGCGAATCGATAATAGTATCGAATAATTGAGCGAAAGAATTATATTAGTCAGTATCAATTTGAAAAGCGTTATGTAATGCTAAAGAAAGTATTTAAAATGACAAACATTTCATGACCTCGCTGCCGTGTGACGAAGGAATTCATTGAACAAAAATAATCGCTGACTTCCGCCTGACCCAACGAACGAAACGAATGGATCTGTATTTTTTTACTCGTGTCGATGTGTGTCTGAAAATGCCGGAAACTATAAAATTAAAAACTCTAAATTTTGCATCGCCTCACACTGTACTTTCAAAACGCTCAAAAAGTCTAAAAATGCTCTTCTCTCCGGTCCTAAAACCGAATCCTTCTGTTGAAAGTGATTTAAGGTTGTCCTGTGGTTGTCCCATGTCCACCCCTGAGTTTTACTCATTTACGATGCACTGTTGTGTACACGGTTTCAAAGTATTATATTATTATGTAATTGCATTTACAGTGATTTCGTTAATGCTAAAATTGTAATAATGAAATAAGTGGCTGGGTTACGGAGCGGGGAAATGGGGGGAATAAATTGCCCGAAATTCTTTAAAATCATAGGAAGAAGGTAAGAGATAATGAAAATCACATTCGTCATAGTTGGTAGTGCTATGAGATAATTTCGCAATTCTGTTGACATCCGAGCCGTTGAAATTCAATCCATGCTAATTCCTCGGCATATCATGCGTTACGCAAATGGGTGGAAAGTTTTGCATTACCAGAAATCAGGGAATAGACGTTAAGATCGAGGACCAAATCTTCGAATGTAGCAGTTGAACGGTGCCTAATTGACATAAAGTTGTACTGCATCTGGAAACTTTTTCCGAGAAAAGAAGGAATTTCTGTATTGTGAAAAAGATTCTGTAAAATATTTGTGCCAAGTGAATATTTGAAAATTGCATCTGATTAAGTATCTGGTTTGTAAAATTTAATCGTAAATTGTACTTTGTTTATAATAAAACCCTATCGATAAAATATTTTGAACCTTCCTAAAACTGCGTGACATAATAATTTTAAGATTAAATTTTAAAGCAAAATGTAATGGTCGGCATGAGACTGGTGTAGTAATATTATTTTAGTTTACGAGTGTTATGCTCGTCGCCGGACTTTTATGTCTTTTCTGCTAGTCTCGGCAAAAGAAGAAAAATCAGGAATTTGACGTGTTATCTTTGGAAAGCAATATCGTGGAATTTCGACTGCTGACTTTCAACAGACCTCTCTGCGTCTCGCCTCGTAGTAAGCACGTTTAATTCCTATCCTGCCGGAGTGTTCATGTTAATACTGTCCCATCCGAGTTTTAGAACTATGCGGGTATATGGTACGTATATTCTTCTATTTGACGACCACACAAAAAACCTTTGCTGAAGAATCTTTGGACTCCACGATAAGGCTTATAATTTCCTATTTTCTACGAGAAATGTAGCGGTTGACGTAGCTTAGGAGGCGGTCACAAACATTTACAGCTGTATTTAGATTCGCTGGTCCTCTCTAATGTTAAGATCTTAATGACCCCTTATTTTGAAATGGTGCCTGGCTTGCAAATCGCAAGGAAGGAGGCTACGGAAAACATGTACATTCGTGAGTCTGAGTAACGCCAGCTTTAACCTGCTTTAAAAGTCAGACTGGATTGATTAGAGATCTCGAAAAACTTGGCAGAAATGTATGCCACAAGACACCTTTGACTGTAGGAAAATATTTTCTAAAGTGTTATCACGACCGCAATTTCTAGGGGGCCCACCCAGAAAGCCATCCTTCTGATTCTCTTTGTGTTCGGGACTTATTCCTCCCTTCATCCTGCAGGCTTCGTTACTACTTCGAATTTGTAGAAGCAGTTACGGTATCACCCTACGATATTCCGGATGTTACTGAAAATGACGAAAGTATTGTAAATACGGACAGGATCACCGGCTGCATTTACTTTTCATGTGCGGGCATTATTTATTTTATTTTGTAAGTAGCAAAAGGTATCAAAATGTAATATGTGTGATCCAAAGTGAAAAAGATATCAACATGGAATACATTTAAAGTATATGCTGAAATGATGCAAGTATAAATTCAACGAAATGAACATATTTTTACTCATAGCGTCTAGAATCGCTCGCTCTCGGTAGCGTTGAATCTCGTCTTCTTATGAAAAATCCCGAAACCATACGTAAATATGTCGACTAGGGGAATTTCGTCAAAATTGGTTGACTTTTCTCGGGGCCATTTCCGGGAATAATGCCTATGTTTTTCCTTTCAAATCCGTAGAGACTGACACGCGTGTCAATCGCGACAACGAAGTTCGCGATGTCTCTTGAATTTTCCAAGATGGCTGTCCGTATTCTCCCTGCTCCTATATTTATTTAAGATTATGTTCAGGTTATTTAATCGGGAAAACTCTTTTATTTATTTCACCTTGTTGTAAATGGAGGCATAATACTCTCAACTATTATTTAAGACGATAACTCCGAGAATTTTAAAATGTTGTTCACACCCTATAGGGGTACAGGGTTAACAATAGTCACGCTAGAGTGTTAGGGCTAGGAGTACATGAGACCTATGTCGAGGTCTTGTGTTTCGTAAATGATCTCCTCCCGTTTATTATTATGCTTAGTTTTTTCAGTTACACAGTGAGAGTAAGAAATTTTCAGGCAATATAATTGTTTAATAAAACATCGTATGCAGTTTGGGGAGTAATTATTGAACGTCAACCTCCAGTAGCCCCTGTGAACATGAACTTCGTTAGATCGTCGAATGCTTGTTGTGAGGTCGGTGAATCAGTATTATCAATTATGGGATAAATTATTTTGACGGAAAGGGGTGTGAGAAAAAATTAACTGCCGACTATCTCGAAGGAAATATAAAAGAAATAACGAATGTTTGAGGCACAAAGTGTGAAATTCAGAAGCATATAGGCTTTGTTGCAGCTGGCAAGCGGGAAAGTGGATTGTGTGAAAATAATAAAAAAGAAAATTTTCCTCTTCCCGAGAAAAAAACTATTCCGTCCTCGTCCAATTTCAATCATCATTGCTGTGTGCCCCGCTTGCCCACTTGTTCCATCGTGTCAAAACCTATAAAACATGCCCGTGCATTCGCGCGATACTGATGTTAGAATGGTCTACTTCTCTGTGGAAACAACCATTTCTGTTAATTGGCGGATATGGTCTTGTAGCCACCGTTATACGCTTCTTGGAGGTCACCAAAGATTTAAGAGCGACCCTGCGAAACAAAACAGTATTAATGAGGTGCCTGGTTCTTCTTCTTATCGTCGCAGAAGAGAGCGTCTGCGTTCGTACGTACACTCGGAGTAAACAGCAGCAGAGACAGGACGGGACGAATTAGAGGTCGGGTCACACTAGGTCAGTGGACCTATTTCTACGGGCCGATCTTTAGGGCATGCCTGCGTTTGTTTTACGCGGTCATATGCGTCTGCTTATAAATAACGCGAAAGAGGCACTAGGTGTAATTTACAGCAAAAATGATCAAGTGCCTTCACGTGGTAGATCGGGCAAGTTTTCGGAAAAAAGCGGGAGATAAGTTTCTCACATTCATACGTGAACACGGATACTTGAATCAAAGGGAATTTGTGATGAGTGACCGCCGTTGGGTGAGATCGTAGGTTCAAACGTCGGGGATGGGTCCACTGGCATTTGCATCTGAAAGGACCGCGTATACTGCAATTTTATTTTGTTTTTTGAGAGCCTCTTAGGTGTTGGGTCTCACCTATCATAACATTTAACACCGTTGAGCACTTCGTTTTAAGTCCACTGGTACAACATTCTTGACGAATCGGTAATAACGCAGAGAATATTTGTGGCTTTATTTGTGGAAATAGAATTCAGGGTGGTTATTATAATATTATTGGTATTCTTCTGGTTAAGGTAGGTTTTTGAACAGACACCGACTACACAACGGTACAACGATAATACCCTTGCATTTCCTAACATAGACAAGCTGAGCTAAAACCTGCAATAAGTCCTCTATACTATCTCCGTATACTCCCTTTTCTTCTTCATTCCGTTCAACATGTCCACCTTATTTCTGCTCCTTCCTAATTAGTATTTTCTCTCATCTTTAACAGTATTCAGTATCCCACTGCCAAGCAAAATGCTTTGCATTCTTCCCGTCTCCTTTTCATTTCTCTGGTGATTTTTCGTCATTTAGTGTGATGGTCAAACGCATTTATTTCATACATTGTTACAATGCCCTAAAATTCTTAAAATTACATCTCTTGAGCGTCGACGCACTTTTGCCAGCGGCTTTATCACGACTCAAAGCCTTCCTGGAAGGCGGATTCCGGAAGGTCTTTAAGGGTGCGCGTACCAGCGTCTTTGGCGGCATATATGGGTCCCATGGTAGTGTCCTTTGGGGGAGGATTTCACTTTTAGGAACAGGAAGTAAAAAGTAAAGCTAGTGCAAATTCGGGACTGTGAGGGGGTTGGGGAACCGTCGCGATGCCGTTGCAGGTCTTCGCAAGCAGACACTCGACTCAGTTCTTGGTCACCCGTCAAGACCTACGGGACGAGTTCAGCGCTGGTATTTCGTATCGTCAAATTTTCAGTAATACTGGTGGGCACTGTCATATTATCAATGCCAATATGATGTGCGATCTTGCAGACACTTAACTAACGGTCTGAATTCAGCTCTTCACGTACACGTCTGGAAGAAATTGTTGCCGTTATCTGTTCTTACACAAACCTTGTGCATGTGAAAAATGAATATCGCGCAGTCCCACTCCGTCGTCTTATCTCCTCAGGGTCTTCACACGGAGGGGCCCAATTGTGTGGGAGGGAGGGGCCCAATTGCGTCTCGTCGTCGTTCATGGACCCACCCGCGAGCCGCGACAGGAGAAAGAAGGAAGGGGAGAGAGGAGAGATTAGGAGCGTCGCTGAGCGCGGTCCGCGAGCGAGTCCGCGCGATGCCCTCGGGAAGAGAGGCGGGGGCGGGTGGCTGCGTCATTCCCCGGGTGCCCCCCTCCCCCCAAGGTCGCGAAGTGCAGCTGGGGAACGGTGTAGGCCCTCCCCCTCCACCGACCGCCCCTCACCCCCACCCCGAATCTGTGTTCGCTTGGGCTTGCCGCGGGGTGAGTGGCGGGAGCCGCTTGCTTTTCGGCGTGGAGGCCTCGCCCTCCGTCGCGTCGGCGGCCGTGTTGACGGAAGATGGGAGGGAGGGATTCATCGCGGTGCTCCTGCTCGTGTTGACGGCTGGAGGTGGTCACGTTAACGACTCCGAGCTCCTTTCGCGTAAGCATGCATTCCATGATACTGACATTGATGGCATCTGTTCCAAATAAGCCAGCAACGGCTGGACGAGTCGTCTTTCGAGATATGAAAAGAAGCATGATGCTCTTCCTAGTGATCTACAACCCGGGCGGGTGGGTCTCCAGCTAAATCTGAATGAATACGAACGAAGGCGTTCCTCGGGGAGGAAATCCACGAGCCCCTTGCTGCACCTGCCCACTGCGAAGTTTGAGTGTTATCGCTCCGGAGAACCCTTGAAACAAATATAAGTTCGAATTGTTAAGTCCTGTCCGAGATTATTTCTAAACCCCCATGGGTAATTTTCCCCATGTTCAGTGGACACTAATTAGGTTGAATAATTTTTAATCTCCATCCTTCTTAATCTTACAATCAGCTATTCTCAATTGTCCCATTTGGGGATTGAAGAAAAACTTAATCTTTGTAATCGTTGTAATTTTGGTCCAAAACACTTCCGAGATACGTAAACTGTTCCACCTGCTCTAGTTTTTGCCCTCCTATTTTAATGTGATGCTTAGCTTTTCTCTTAAAATAAAACGCCATAATAATTGTTTTACTTTCTCTTATTTTCATTTCATACCTATGGAATTGACTGTTCAATGCACTCAGCAGGTTTTGCAACCCCTTGGCTGACCGATAAACCAGAGCTTGGTCATCAGCAAACCTACCTGTTTTATGAATTCCCCACCGACTTTTATTCCGATATCCAGCCCTTTCCATGCTTCTGTAACCATTTCCCCACATATACGTTGAACATCACAGGTGATTATGGGCACACCTGCCTTACTCCTTCTCCAAACACTGCCCATCCGAACTCTTCATCCACCACTTGTATCTGAGCTGTCTGAGACATGTACAGGTATCTTTCTCCACGCCCACATCTAGTCTCCAGAAGACGGTTATCGTCTCGTTTCAGCGAACAAGTAACCGAGCCGTGCATAACTACACCCCATACCAAAGTTTTCACTACTCTTTTTTCAACCTCCTTACATAGGTTCCTGTCATCAATTCTCTTCTCCTTGTGAAAGCTCCCTTTTGAGCATCAATGTGAGCAAAACCAAGGCTATGAGGTTTTCGGGAAAGAGATGTTAAACTTTAAAATAGAAGGCCGAAAACTATATCCGGTTCAACAATTTACATGCTGTGGAAGTTTCTTGGATCAAGATGGTCCTAGTACTGGTGAAGAATGGAGTTAGGATACTTATAGTTTGGATACAATAGAAGAAACAAATAATTTGGCGTTGAACTTGTTATTTTTGCTTCAGGCAATATAGATAAAGTTTTAGTTAGTGTTCTATATACCTATCGTCAAAAATAGACTAGGTAATTCATCATCAGTGCGAGTGGTGATACCAGACCCCATCAATGCAGTTTGGACGACTATAGGTGACCGATATGATTTTGAAATCCTCATTTCCAGTACAATATTACGATTTAACAGTCAGTCTCATCAAAATTCTCTGCCTTCATCTCTTCCCCTCATTCAGCCTCCATTCTGTTGCCTGAGAAATTATGGAATGGAATAGCTAAAGTATGTTGATGGCACATTAAGAAATGCGTTATTATAAATCACGAGAAACTGAAAGGTTTTCAACTCAGAAAAAGAAGGTGCGACACAAAATGCAGTAAAAATAGTTTTAAACCTTTCTTGCACCTCACGTAATTTGCACTACATACAAATGGTCGTCAATATTGTGGAAGGAACATGATGTATCGTGACTTCTGTGATAACCTTTTAATAATCGCCCGCGCATCGTCGCTGTAGGATCATGTTACCCGTTATTATGTTTAGCTCATTCGTCTCTCTTTAGTAGCTTCTTAAGCTCGCCAAAACACTTCAATTCACTTCAGTCTTGTGAATTATATTTACAAAGTCGTGTGAATTATTTGTCTGGGGGGAGCATTACGCCACCCCACTTCTTCCCCGTTCCAGAGAGGAGGTGTGGTAGTAATCATGCACATAAGGCGTCTGATAATCGAGAGGAAACTTCGCCGGTGATGAATATGCGGCCAATGAAACTAGATAATTGGCAATTACGTGCCTTTCTCGTTACAGTTCGGTGGCAATGTGCAATATATCATTACGCGCACCCCTTCCCTCGCGAACCCGCGAAAACGCAATGCATGCCAGTTTCTTGAGAGACTAACCTCAATTTTCCGGTAGCGGCTATCTCCGGCCTTACATGGCCTAATAGTCGTTCATGGGTAGCTAGTGCCCTTTTCTGTTCACCTTCCCGTCTGCCTCCCTTCTCTTTCATTTCTCCTACCGAAGAAACCTCTGGGTGAACGAGGGGTCTCCGCGCACGTAGTGTGAGACGATACTGCTTCCACGTCGTTTTCTTTAAATCATGCAGTCGAAAAGGAAATGATATTTGAACCATTTGGGTATGATAATTGCAGCAAATTAATTAGCAGCGATCCTTTATGGCGCTGAAAATTGATTTTTTTCTCGTGAAGAATTAACAGTTTTAATCAGTACGTGCTGGAATAATCTAGGTGTTTAAAAATGTGCGGTAAAACATTTGGCGAGAGTTTTCTTTGTCTATCGTGTGAATCTAGCCTTGAAATCCCTCGGCATCACTAATTTGATAGCATACCTCTTCTTGTTGATTACCAATTCCACCGAGGGGCATCGGAGTACGCCACTTCAGGTACATTCGCTGGCCCTCACAGCAAGTACGATACATGAACCCCCGTCCGTCTTCTACATGTACACAATACCACGTTAACCGCCGAATGTTATGATGATCAGTCCTTTTAAAAACATGCGGGATATCGACAAACGCTACCAATGCTAATCATCTCCTTCGCGCTTGCTGTCCTCTATTCATCGGTCATCTATTACCTGTCCTCAAATAGTACAAGGATAAAAACGTCATTTTAAATCTATCCGTTCTACCATCTATCTCCTTGATTTGGCCTACTTGATCTGATCTCCCTCAGCAAGTCGAGGCCTATAATGTGTCCTCAGATGAGTGGCTTGCCTCTAATTTACGCAGTACATTTAACCTGTATTTAAACCTACGATCAACTACTGGCTCCCAGCTTAATTCTTCCAATAGTGTCGTGGCACTGCCACCTTGCTCGTAACAACTTTTCACAAACCTAGCTGCTCTACGCTGCACTCGATCTAGTTCCAAAACTAAGCCTACCTCGTGAGGGGATCCCATAGATCCGGAGGATACTCAAGGTGGGGCTTAACTAACGTGAAGTAACAGAGCACTTTAACCCCCTCGTTACTCTTCCCGGGTATCCTCTTAATGAATCCTAACTCTTTATTTACTATTTCGCAAATTTTAAGAATATGTTATCACCAGGACATAAAGACACTTCAGGTCTTCTGAGCAGTAATTTAATCTCTGCAGGTGTTTTCAGTGCATTGAGGTTAATCTTCAATTCTTAGGGCACAATTGGCTGATGTTTGCCATTCCATGATGCCCTAGTCTTTATTGTGAAAATTTTATGGCTCGTAGGATAATTTGCTTGATCACCCCACCAGTGGAGACGTAAACGAATTGTTTTGAATACCTCCTCGAAGATATCTATTTATTTATGAGCGTTCTTCATCTCCCGATGATCGTACTTCATCTCTCTTCTTCAGTGTCTTCCTTCGTATTCGTTTGTGGTTTTTGAGGACGTTAAATACTTGTGCGCTGAAAGTATGTGTTAACAAAGAATAAAGTGTTTACATGCTGGCGGAAAACTTAATTCAAACAAGTGCAAATTTCACCCAATAAAATAGTTCTTTGTTACACGAAATAGGAGGGAATAAAAATAACCACAACCACTCGCTTATACGATAGACCTCCACCGTATCAAGACAGGTCATGCAGAGCTGGAAATTAGGAAGGGGGAAGTTCTATTAATTCTTAGACGTGCAACTCATGGTCCCCGCCCCTAAAGTCACAAGCAGAAAATATTTTCGTCCTTTTCTTGTGTGTGCTGCTTTTCGTGTTACTTGATTTCATTTGGATAGCCCAACATCATCCATTAGTGGTTTTGTTGTATTTACGATGACCGTTGGTAAGAATTCTTCTCAAGCATGTAGCTGCGAAAAATCACCAAATAATTTGCAGTGATGCCCCCTGACTGCATGGTGATCATTCCATCCCTTCCAACTCCAATTTTGTTTCCGGGTCTGCGCGTGTGCATTTAGTAATTATGCAACCCCGTGCTCATTACCTACATAAATCTTTGTGTATTGTTTATGGCACCTGCCTAAGTATTTCTGTTTATAACATGTTGAACTGAAGCATGACTAATCCTTAAATAGGCATGATAGTCCTGGTCAATTGGTTGATTTCATCTTCGTGATTTTTTCGCATTTCAACACTGCATTCTTACGTATCCTATTCAGGTTGTAGTTCGAAACATGTCTCTGGAGCCAGTGGCTATAGATTGTGCATGAATGTCTGGTGACCTGCAACACCCCCTGCCACACGCCTTTGTGGCAGCTTGTGGGGCGTTATGTAGATGTAGATGTATGGATGGTGCTACATGCGTCATTGCCTCAATTGGCGATTTTTGTTCTCTAGTCACCGCGTTGTGGTGCATTTTCAACCATGTTCCACGTTGTGAGAAATTTGGTTTTAATGAATGTGCCGTGGTCGCGTTCTTCTTCCTCCGTCGAACGTGAGATCGGGCACGTGGGCATTCGACGTGTCTCAGAATGGCACGGGTGCACATACTTCCATATGCGCCGCCAAGAATGCGCCGGATACCACGTAAGTATTAGGAAACACCCGCCCCTCCTGCTGCGAATCATCTCTCCTCCGGAGGGCTTGAACGTTCAATGTGCGTTTCGTGGAGCAGTGTCTCCGCGAATCGGTTGCACAACTGCGATTGAGTCACGCTTGAAAACTGCGAGTATGAACGTTGACCTCCAAGTTTTCTCACCCGGGAATAGGTGGTAGATTTCCAGAATGGAAAATGTTTGCAACTTAATTATTTATCAACATAAATACCCCGCGGTCCAACCAAAAGGTGTGTGGCAGGGGGTGCAAGCAACAGGTGGGAAGGGTAAGTGATAAGGGCGGATTTAAGAGAGGAAGGGAAAAGGGAAAAATAATTAGTAATTTCTATCAAATGACGAGTAAATTTTCTGGAGGAAGACTTATTTCAAAACAAGGACTAATTCATCTAATAAATTAGTAATTTGTTATGCGGAAAAAGGGAATAAAAATTAAACCACAACATTTTTACGTCAGGCCTCCACCATGAGAAGACAGGTCATGCAGAATTGAAAAGTGAGAAGGGGAAATTCTACTATTACATGGACATACAACACGTGATCTCCGCCCCTAAACTCACAAGCAGGGAATGTGGCACAACGCTGTAGGCATCGGACGGCGTAAGGAGTCCCCCCCCTCCCCCACACCCACAGAGAGACGAGAAATGAAAGGAGAAGCTTCGGACCAACAAAGCAGGGTAGGCAGTTTTGTAACGAGCATTACATTCATTGGATGACAGTCCCATGCGGGAATAAATATAACAGCAAAACACACGAGATAAGTGAAAGTATTCATATATTTGAGTAAAACCAATTATTCCCTAGACCCCGGTGCTGAAACATGCGCCTCTGAATTCATTTAGTAAAGTCACCCTAGCATTGAATCTTCTAATGATTCCAAACAGAACTCCAGAAGTATTTTTTGGCGCTTTTCGTTTTTAATCGTAACAGTTTTTAACGAAACGGGCTCCCCTGCGCTGAACCTTCTCAATTTCCCGAACGAGGCCTTTTTCAGTCTAATCCCATGCGTACATAATTATTCAGTCCTTTGCTGCGAAAGAGTGGGTGAATGTTAACAATACACACATAGTATTGTTATGTCAGTGTGGAAACCAATTGTTAGGCAAGTGAAGTGGTGGAGATTGTACGGGGTTCATTCCGTGCATTTTTCGTTCGGTGCGTTTCTGTTCAGCCGGCGGGAGAAAACTGCGTGGAGGGTGGCGTCGAATCAGTCAGATGACTAGCGGCTGATGATGCGTCCTGGATTTCGGAGTTGTCGATGTTTACAGAAAAAATGTGTTCCGTCAACCCTTCAATCTCCATTTTAGAGAGCAGAAACACAGCGGTGCCACCAGTGATATTAATTGACGACCATGGTTTCACCACTCTGTGGCATCATCAAGAGGTATTTTTGTTATCTGTACGAAAGAGAAATGCCACCGAGTAACGGCTAAAACGGTGCTATACCTTCCATCTCCCCTAACTGATATGGGCTATTTTTTTACCTTTTGCCAGTCGTAGTTTAAAAATTCAATAATTACTGTTTAGTAGGATAAATGTTCATGTTTCACCAGGATTTCTTTAATTTCTAGCCTCCCAACATACCACACCCTTGCATTGGCTCCTAGGTTAATGTGTATATTTACCATGTCGAAAATCCTTCTTCCCCTTGGCGTGTATGCTACTAGCTTTGGTCAACAGAGATGTACTTAATTTTTTTTAATATTTCCCTCGGCTTTGAGTATCTTAAATTGTGGGCTCGGAAAAATAAGTTTAATTTCTCCTTGAAAAATAAGTATTCTCTCCTTGAAGTGAAACGATTTTTTTTAACCATGAGGTAAATTTAAAAGTGGCTTTTTTGAAGTTAACTGTCGAGTGTTTGAGAGCTGAATGGGTCATACGTGATACAAATCCGTGCGAAAACTAGGGACCCTCCCAACATGCATAGTATTCTGGTATAAAAATCTTCCAGGTGACTCGAAAGGGACTGGTGCCCCTTGACCCGAGTGCGCGGATTTCACAAGTAATGGGTGGTGAGGCTTGGCATCCATAAAACCATTATTCCGGTCGACGTCCGTGGTGGCTGTAAATTTTGCGAATAGGGTGATGGCTTAATTTTTTTAATGCGTGCCTATCTACATAGAGGTCAGATATAAATGGATGTGTTCTTAAACGTATACTTAGTAGAACACTTATGAGTGTTTTCCATCGCTCATGATATTTTACGTAGCTTTAGGTGTTTCATTAGGTATTGATGTCACGACATTTTTCGCCGTTGTCGAGGTGCAGTATTTTTGCTCGCACTCAGGAGTTCGCTGTTGGACTCTGCTATGAGTTGAGTAGGGCTCCCGAGAATCAAACCATTTATTTTAGCATTGCCTCTTCCTTTTCTCGTTAACTGATATGAATTATTAGAATGTGTTCTTTCATTTTTTCAATGCGAAATTGTATTTCATGCCATTCTTTAAAAGACGAATGTCGAGGGAGATGACGGGGACGTGTCCTCACCTTCATTTCCTATGGTCTTTAGGATAATTCTGTCCCTTTGGAAAATAAACGCCGTCAAAGGTGTAGCTATTGGAACCTTTAAAGGTATCGTAAATTAGATATTCGAGTTCTGTTATTGATGCATTATGCAGAGCCCTCTGAAACTAGAGCCAGTTTTTGAGAGATAAAGTATCTTCAGTTTTGAAGCTCGGTGCTTAACAGTTGTTAGGAACCTTTCGAAATGTAAACTGTTTAACCTGTATTGGTGCATTACCGATGATTATCACAATATATTCAGCCAATTGGATGGCGCGTACCTTCTCTGCTCATTCCACCCCTCGCATTGTTTTCACTAGCGGCGGCTTCCTCTTTAGTCATCCGTCTAGTGTGGTGCTGTCCGGGGTCAGAGGTGGACACTTGATGTGCCGAAGCTGGGAGGCCTATGAGGAGAATTATCGCGGCTTCACAAACGGATACTATACCTAAGTATAGTTAGTAAAGTGTCCTTCCTCTTCCGTTGCATTTCGGATTACGCAGGATGATTTTTCTGAGGGTAGTTCAGACCGAAGTTTGAGTTTTCGTTTTTGGTCCCAATATCTCGAATGTAATTAGTTGTTTGAAGTGTGACTTAATTGAATCGATTCATTTTCAAATTGAAAACTATAACCTGGTAATTCCAGAGAATTTTATAAATACTATGGAACTACAAAGTCATAGTGGAAATGAAAGAATGGTAACTTTGTGATTCCACAGAAAATTTATAACGATACGACCCGGGTTTCGACGTTCAACGTCATCTTCAGGTAACAACTCTACAGACATCCATCTATATATACTACATTCAGGTAGGGTCTGTAGAGTTGTTACCTGAAGATGACGTTGAGCGTCGAAACCCGGGTCGTATCGTTATAAATTTTCTGTGGAGTCACAAAGTTACCATTCTTTCATTTCCAATATGAATCGTTTTCACCAAGTTACGCCGAAAACCATCAAATGTACAAAGTCATAGTTTTTCATAATGAAATTTCTCAGTGCTGAACGTAGAGGTAATTATAGTGCTTTTGAAACGGGAAGTGTACACATGTCAATGGGTTTACCCCACCTTTTCGTAGCTTCCGGGGTCGTAATTGAGGCAACCTGTTGTATCAATTGTATTTCCAGAGCAGTTGAAATGTAATAATATCCTTCCGAAAAATTACGTGAATTGAAGTTGGTTGAATGTTGATTGGATGAAAGTTAAAACGCACTTACGATGGCTATATCACCAACACGCTAATAAAACATAAGCGGAGAAAATGGGTTCCATGAAGCTATTCATATCAAAATGTAACGACACGCACGAAAATTTTAGACGATATTACTCATTTGGTAGCTCTATTGGCAACGTTGATATTTAAAGTTTATATGTTTCCACGTGTTCAGGTATACGTATACAGGCCTACACGTGTGTGTGTGTGTGTGCATGTATATACCTGAATTAAAATTGTGTGATCGGTGTCTGGATGTGTGATAGGATCAGTAAAAAAAAAGATCGTGTGAGAAGTTAAGAAAATACAAATTTAATAATATTTCGGCAACACCTATGAAAAAGTCGGAAAATCTAGATATTTATGCAATGCGATTGTAATATTGCCAAGAGAATTACGATTGTTTCTTTTATGATATCTTGACGAACAATTTGATGCATTTGCAAATTATCTCGCGGGAAAATATACCATTCGGTCCAGCTTCCGCGGTGTTGATTCTCTCGGTTGGTTGCACCTTCCGTGGCCCTAGTACGGATATCCTTTGCGAAACATTACACCAAGTCAAACACCATCGCTCCCACTCTTTGCGTAATGTCGTTTGCGGGAGGCGCAGTAAGAAGGTAGAGGTAGGCGGGGCGGTCGTGGGGGGGTCTGGGGTGGGATAGCGGCGAAGATGACTAATGGGTGGGGGGTGCCGCTGAGGTGAGGGATGATGGGAGGTTTGCAGAGGGAGCGGGGGGAGGGAAGCGATGGATGAACACACTCCAGCACCGACCGACCTCCAAAGGACACTCTTGATGTACAGGTAAAACGAACTCAGCGGCACAATGTGCCACGACCATGCCCGCGTGTGATGCCGCACGCTGGGATCGCACTGCAGAACTTGGAATTTCTCTCTTCCTCAACGGCTGTGGAAGTTCGTAGGCTTCGACACGTCCGGTAGTGTAAGGATGAAGCGTTAGCTTGTAGGGCACGGCTCTTCCTCCGCCGAGACCGTGAGCGGATCGACGCAACAATAAACTTGTACGCGACGAGATTTTGGCATTCCGTTGAGGGCAGGAAAGGCATGCGACGGTGGGCAAAAACCCTGCAAAGTTTCATTGTAGTTTACTTACGAAAACGGGCGAAGGTGCTCTGCCGAAATAAATATGAAATTTTCTGTTCCAATATTATTTCGTTTGGAGTTACAAAATATTTATTTGATAGTTGTGTCCATCCAAAAACCTACTTTAACCGGTAGATTACCTTACCTAGAGTGTTTATGTATTGGCAGAAATGATCTATTAGTCTCTTTATTTGACGAAACTCGCGAAATACGAAATTTAGGGTTGAAGATTTTCATCTATCGTTTGGTTGTAAAGAGTGGAGTGAAAAAAAGTGAATATTCAACCCGCTGAGGACAACAAAAAAAAGTTTCTGGTAGGACTCTGGTACCATTGAGTATGCCTTGTTTGTTTTCTTATTTGTGGTCTTATGTTACGTTTTCCCAAAGACTATTATTTGGTTTTCGCCTGCTTAAACCTTCACGCACCCACAGCCGTGTGGGCGGCCCTTCGGGCGTGGGGCTGAGGCGGTGTTGCAGGCGCGTGGCATCCCTTGGCTCCCCATGGCCGAGTAGTTCTCTTATCCACTTTATCGAAGGAGTATTTAAGCCATTTCTCTCTTCAACCAACCCTAATCTCAATTTATTGGACTCTCATCATTTGTATCTCGCGTAAAATTTCAAGACGCTCTGATCTTCTTTCTGTGCTGCTCGTTCTTCCAATTTGACAGAATGATCCGTTGAAGATGCTATTCAAGAATTTGATATCACATAGCAATCGACGGCGGTAGAGATGGGAAATACCAAGGGATGAGAGAGTAAAGTCCCGGGTTTTATTTTTGAGGGAAGGGATGCGATAACGGGAACGTCTCCGGTTTCACCTTTTTTCATTTTCGGTTCCATTTTTACCTCGTCTTCGTGAGACTAGAACGGGCCTGGACTCTTGAATCATCCTTTTTGCGGGAAGGCCTTCTTCTTTTCACACCAGGAGTCGTTAATTTCATTTCTTTCCACCCCCACATTTCTCAATGTGTCCGCCCCAGTGCTCTGGATTACCCCAATTCGCGGAGTGCTTTCTTGTTCCCTCCCTCCCCTTCGAGCCCTTTGGCGTCCCGCGGTGAACTTGTTCGGTTCGGCGCGCTCGTGTTGTTCAACACGTGAGTTAGTTGGAGGCGGTGTTTCATCTGCTCCGCGTCGAGCGGAAATTGACGTCACCTGAGCACATAGTGAGTAGCGTTATCTTGGTGAAATATCCGCACGTTCATACCGTCGTTGTTCTCTTTCGCCCTCTGTTTATCTGTTCTTGCTCGACCATGCCCTCTCTGCAGATTCTTCTTCACTCAGCGTTTCTTCCTTGAATCAGGAAGGAAAGGCCGTGCCCTTCTCTCTGACGGCGGATGACATTTTTTATGTCCCATCCACGATATCTCATTGTGTTTTCCAATGCATCCTATACCGTTGGCCACGATATCGATGATCGTATGTGCAATCCTACGAAACCTCGTATAATTGTTGATATGGACTGAGAAAAAAATTGGTGGTGATCCTTTCAAAGATATTTCGTGAGTTACTACGACATGAAAAAAATTAAGTTACTAGCTGCGTAGAGGCATCGAATATATCCCGTATAGTGTGGGCGACAAATCTGGTAAAATTCCTTGAAGGCGGTTTTACTACTTAATTTACAGTCTGGAAATTTGAATGGGTCCCATATTGTTGTTACTTTTCCACTCGGTAAATGTGATGATTACTGAGGTTCAGTATGGGTAGTAAATTCCGCCAATTCCAAAAATCATATCGTCCCGAAAATGCTCTTGAAATTCGGAGGAAGCTAGAGTTTATATGGGGGAGAATTTCTGAACATTTTTTTAAGATTAACTTAGTACCATGCAAGTACTGGGGTGCACACACTGGGGTGTGTGGCGGGGGGTGATTACGCAAGAGGCAACTTTTGACCCAAAATACTTTTCCCTCCTAAGCGTGGTCGGACAAAATTATTCTGATACCTTACTGTTCGTGGGGAAAATGGCATCTTAAATGTATTTGTTCGACACTTAGTCACTCTAATTTTATTGACATGATCTCTCCTACTGTAGTACGATGGGTTTAATAATGCATTTTCAACATCATTGCTAAAGAGACGTCCTGTTAATTAGTGCAAGAGATTTAATCTATAATTTAACCATAGCTCCGTGAGTGATTCCCAGCCTAGCTCCCCTATTAATTTTGATACGCTGCTAAGTCATGTCGTGGCGTGGGTCGTTTATTTTTCCGCTCACACAGCCTTGGCGAGTATGTACTTGTTGCTTTGCTCGAGGTGACTCCTTCACATTATCAATAATTTAGCTTATTCCCGATGCATTTTCAATTGTTAGTATTAGATGTAACGTAACGTTCGGTAGTCGCTATGGTACAGAGTAGGTTTTGGACGGTTCCTAATTAGTATTACACGATTTTGTGTTCATTTTGAGTATTTCTTCACAGCAGAAATAAATTTTCCTGCCGGCTATTTCCCTCTTCACTTTTCCATAATCCCCTCTATCTCCTTGATTCCCTTCAGATCGTCTACTGCCTCTTCTCCTCCCTCATGCTTGCGCAATCAGCATTCTTCTTTCCCATCACAAGCTGCGATATCCCCCAATATTTCCTCTATCCAATTTGTCTACTTGTGCGAATTCCCAGTCTCCAATACAATCTCCCCTCCCCCATTCCCATTTCTCGCCCTCATTTTTACCCATTTCACCGAACGTATCAAATGCCTCCAGTCAACGGCCGTCCACGTTTTACTGAAAACACACACGTACGCCCGTGAAAAATCGTGGATCTCCACGATGGCTGCTTCGTGTCATTATTATGCGTAAGATAACAATACTTTTATCACTCGTTTTCAGATTTCGCTTTCCGGATCACCTATTTTGATCGATTCATGTCACTACCACTTATCGAAGTTCGCTCTCGAAGTCACGTATCGTCGTCTTGGAGAAAGCCCGCGTATCCGTAGTCTGATATCAGGTTTACTGGCCAGGAGATATTCCATATCAGAGTCTTTACTTATCGTTATGCCTTTACTCAGATCCCCTGTCCCTTTTGTAAATGCTTTTTTGCTAATTTATTCCTTTGATTTATCATGTATGACCATTTACACCCAAAAGGCTGTTTGCGTTCCAGAGTTTTTTGATAAATATTTCACTAACTATTGGATAAAATGTCGTGAATCCCTCTGAAGTCTTAAAATATGTGATTTTTTGAATCACTAATTTTGGTGTGTGTGTATATATATGTATACATGTATATTTATGTATATATATATACTCCTCCGGATTGCGCTTAAACAGCGTCAAACACTGCTTTGAAGTGGTCTCATGGTTGCGCTTGTTGTCCGGAGTGAGCAAAAGCGCCACCCATCGCGCCGACAGCTTTCTCATGCCCAAAATTTCATGCAGGATATGACCCACACGGTCTTTTGAGATGCCTACTGTCTTAGCCATCTCGCGCACCTTCAATCGGCGGTCTGCCAATACGAGATCGTGGATTTTGCTCACGTTATCTTCCGTGGTAGCCATTTTCGGGGCACCTGGGCGTGGCTCATCAAAAACCGACGTGCGACCAAGTTCAAACTCATTAAACCAATTTTTGACGGTCGCCATCGAAGGAGAAGAGTCACCGTACACAGCTTCCAAGCGCTCTTTGATTTCGCTGCGCGATTTCCCTTTCAAAAACAAGAATCGGATCACCGACCGATATTGCTCTTTTTCCATTTTCCTAGAATCCGCGGACACACCTGCTTCCACACGCGGTCAAAACAAAACTACGAGTCCGATTCGACTGAAATTTCAACAATAGTCGTCTATAACGATGTAAATTGTTATAGACGACACGATAGTAAATTGTTCTTGCGATAGTGGCGCCATCGGGCTGTGAGGCTAAGTACTTATCGGACCGCCGTGTATATATATATATATATATATATATATATATATATATATATATATATATATATATATATATACACTGACCCATCAAGGTCCCGAAGGTCGGTTTAGTGGGTGATGGGTCAGTATGGGATGGGTCAATATGGGAGCTCCACCATCACTATGTGAGCTTTACCATCACCTACTAAACCGACCCGAAGCTCATGCACCAAGCCCGACGGCGTGTGAATATTCACACATCCGTGAATTGGCGGTGCCGGTTATGGTTTCCCAGGAAGATCTGGTACCCTAAAAATCAACTAGCTTGGGTGGAGCTGCAGGTGCCCAAAGTGCCTTGCCCGGGAATCGAACCCGGGACCCAGCAGTCCAACGCTCTACCCGCTAGACCACCGCGACCCGCGGAGGAATATATATATGAACCTTGTACACATTAATCATCGCCAAGATTTGGTGGCTGATGGTATAGTTCACCCAGTACTAAGCCCGTCAGCGTGTGAAATCCACATGCTAACAGGGTAGGTGGGGCAGTTCCTTTCCCTGTGCTGGTTATGGTTTCCCAGGAAGATCTGGCACCTGAAAAATCATATAGCTTGGGTGGAGCTGAGAGTGCCCGGAGAGGCTTACCCAGGGATCCTATCTGGACCCTCCATTCAATAGTCTGACTCTTTACCCCTGGACTACCTCATCCCTATAAGTATATTTATTTATTTTGTTTGTGAAATTGTTTATTTATTTATTCGAATTATAAACATCTTGCCTTTTTCAATTTACTAGATCTATATCTTTCCATGGTACCATTGAGACTGCACAGCCCCCCTCCCCCACCCATTGTGGTCCGTGTATTACCGGCCAAGGTACAATGATCCCCAACGGCGTGGCAAAGGGATTCCCCGGTTGGGTTCGTTCCGTCTCAATCGCCCACAGTCCCATGGGCCATTCATTGTTTCCCTCACCTCCATTCACTCCCAAAACCCCCCTTCACTGCTCTCCTTGACTTCGTTGTGTCGACCAGGATATTCCATTTTTAAGGCAGCGTTCTCTGATGACGACCCTCCAAACAGTTCTCTGCATTCCAAGTGTTCTACGGTTTTAATTCAATATTCTGTTTTTTTATTGACACTCGTATAATAGAATGTCGTTTTTCTAAGTGGCATTTGCGAAAGGTCGAGGTTGAGGAGGTTTCCGTCATTCATCAAAAATATCATTGGCGTGTATATCGGGCGTCAAAAGCGTACGATTAAGTCACGTGTCGTGGCGGTCGGTTCAAATCGACATTCCGTGCAACTTGTCGGTTCGAGCAGCGTAACACGCGAACGCTCGGTGTGATATGAGATGCGAAGTCATCCCATCGCACTGCGAATGCCCGAGGGAGTTGAATTATTTCTATACTGCGAACAGCAATTTCTCCGTTTGCGTACAAAATGATATTCGTGTTTATTTCATCTCCGTGTTGGGGGGGGTTCATTTTACGCGGCACGCACCCCCCTGGCTCCCGAGTGCCGTCCACACTTTCGCGTTGTCCGCGGGTACGTCAGAGTGGACTGACTATTGGAATTCGAGCGCCCAATTGATCGATCATAGTCCCTCCCTCCTCTCCCCGCCTCTTGAATTGGCCAATCGCGATCATGGGCGGTAGTGGCGCAACCCAAGCGGCTTGAGGAAAAACTGCGATCGGGGTAGCTTTTCCCGAGGATCCCCACTCACCCCTCCTCCCCCTTCCCCACCCCTCCTCGCCTTTCTCTTTCACTCCCCTTCGCGAAGAATAAAAGTTGAAAGGTGTCTGGTCACGGTTAGTCGTAATGATCGCACGCTTAGCGCAAGGATAATGGACCATCGTCTTTGTCTTGAATCGCCTAGTCATACCAACTCGGCTAAAATTTTATGCAGTGTTTGTACTGATCACCTGTTGAGTGGTTTCCTTGGAAAAAAGGCTCGTCGAAGGCAGGATGCACTTCCGTTTGCAGAGATACATGTACAGTTTTCGTTACTTTCGAAGCAATCTAGCTTCAATCTTTATAAAAATAAACAAGTAATTCAACCACCTCTGTTATCTTTCCCGCTATTTAATACTTTCTTTTAACTAACCTACTCTCGTTTAACACTGACTGTGAACGAATTTGGTTGGAGAAGAGGCAGAAGGGAGAAGACTGCGATGCGTTGTGCGTATTCCATTGAATGAGCGTCAGTGTGATGTTCAGGGCTGAGAAATTTCTCTCTATATCTGCAAGGTACTGATTGCGTAATATCAGAGAGTAAGAGCCCACTCATACCAGTTCCCCCGAGGAATTCAATCATCCTGACAACTTGATTTCAATATAGTCATCGGCTCGAATCGACGCGCTGTCATCATTTTTGCCGTGCTCTTTGTCTAAATATTTTCAATAATATTTTAGTTGGGGATTTAGGTGGGATGTAAGTTATCAAATAATTGTAGTTTAATTTCAGTTTTCCATTAGTTAATCTGTGGAAATTTTCAATTATTTGATGATTAATATGTTTCAATTCCTTCAGATCGCCCTGTGAGGCATTAGGTGGTGCTCTCTTGCTTTGTGTACCCTTTTGATGTTGAGTGGGGTTTCGCCCGTGGAGGCATCTCCCGCGAGAGATTTTTGGCATGTTGTTGTAGACCCTGAGGAAATTCTTGTTGTGTTTGGAGCATTTCCTCTCGGGTAATTCTTTTTAAGTTCTAACTCCCAATTTCTTTTAAATGATCTCGTTCGGTTAATGCTTTCCCATCGAATACTTCCCTCATTTTTTCTGCATATCGCCGCTTTCCGAGCATTTCTGCCGTCATGATTCTGCACTCGGTACGAATGGAATAAGGTCGTGCGATGAGATTTCGGGGAGGGAACTCTTTGCGGCGACCGACGCGAGACGAAAGAAACGAGGACATTTCGTCCCTACGCGCTCGAGAGAGTTTGGGCTTGATTACTTAGCCGAAAGCGAAAAAATCGCGGAAGGTGAATTCACGAGCGGTTTCGCGGATTTCATACCCATGGCCCCCGCGGGTTGAGTGATCCTCCCCCACATCGGTAGGCCATACATCTACACCTACACCAAGCCCCGCAAGCCGCCGTAAGGTCGTGTGGCGGGGGTGTTAGGACCACCCGTAAAATAGAATAAAACCGCATTCAAAACAAACTGAACCATGCCAAATCACACGCACACAGACATATGTATTCATCAAAAAGCATTTGTAATTTACACAAATGCAAAAACATTTACTAGCCGCTAACATGCACATAATCTACGGATGCCTATGCAGCGTTTAATCTCTCCCTCGCCTGTAATTCGAATGTCTTTCTTTTTCTAAAATGGCTTAGATTTCTTACTATTATGATTCCTTATTTTCCGAGTTAGAACGAATATTTTTATATATCTGTTCTGGACTCTTTATCTCCCGCATCTTATCTTTGTGGTCTAACCTATCCAAATAGTGTGGGGCCATAGCAATTCCTTCGGTGTCATTGTTAAACTCGTTTCTTCGGAACCTTGCTAAAAGTCTTAGTCTCGCATGTTCTCTTCGCATCACAAGCGGCTTCCAGCCCAATCCACGAAAAGGTCCGTGTCACTCGTCTTCTTATCGTAACAATTTTGACGAATCTGACAGATTTTCTCAGAACATTATCTAAATCTTTTATCAACAATTTTCCCCAAGGTTCCCAAATACTTTTGGCGTATTCCAAATCTGGCCAAACAAAAGCGACTTAACACCTCCCTTTAACTGTCGCATCATGCTTCCCCACCCCCCATTTAATGAAGCCGAGTTGTTTTAAGGCGGATTCACATATTCTCCTGATATGTGCTCTCCATGAAAGTCGTGGTGTTAGGACTACCCCCAGATATTTAACGTGATCTGCCGTAGTTAGCGCTGAACCCTATATTTCATTATTTATTTCTTTTTTTGCTCTAAAATTTAAAAACTGCGCATATGCTTATGTTAAGTACTAATTTTCGTTCCTTGCACCGATCCAGTATTGGGTATAGATCTCTAGAGAGTACCCCTCAATCTGGCGTGGTCCTTATTTCCCTGTGTACCACCGTGTCGTCTGCAAATAATCTGAGGTCCATATTCGTTTCGTAACGTTTCAGTTTGTCCTTGGTGTAGATTAAAAATAGTAGCGGCCCTATTATTCAAGGTGATCAAGGTCGCTGTTTCGTTCATTGCGTAACTATCATCCAGAAATTATCAATTAAAGAGAGGCGTCGCTCTGCCTCAGTGTTTCCTGGTTCGATCGACATAAATACCCCGCGACCCACCAAAAAGGTGTGTGGCAGGGAGTGCAACCACCAGGTGGGGAGGGGGTGATAATGGGGTTATGGAAGAAGAAGGGAAAAGGGAACATGTTCCGTAAAAACTATGAAATAACGTTGAAATTTATGTAGAATCTGTAGGAAGACTTAATTCAAAACAAGGGTTAATTCACCTAAAAAATTAGGTACTTGTAATGCGAAATAATGAAATAAAAGTGAACCAAGTTTTTTCGACAGGCCTCCACCAAAACGAGACAGGTGATGCAGAATTGAAAAGTAAGAAGGGGAAATTCTACTATTACATGGACATGCAAGTTAATGGTCTCCACCTCTAAACTCACAAGTGGGGTCTCAATTCTTTCTTTTTCCCAAGGATCCCCAATACTTGCGGTGTATTTCAAATGTGGCCTAAATAGAGCGAAAAAACTCCTCTTTTTTTCTCGTTACATTTCCCCACCACCTGTTTAATGAAGCAGAGTTTATTTGAAGCGGATCCGCATATGTGCTTCCCAGGAAAGGCATAGTCTTAGAAGCACCCCCAAATATTTAACTTGATCTGCCGTAGTTAGCACTGAACACTGTATATCATAATCTATCTCCTGCTCATCATTTCCTTTCTACGTTCGATTCGTGGAGATGCTAGAAATTGGGAATGGGGAAACAGCGAGGCCCTCAATAGGCACGCGACGCAATACGTAGTGTGTGCTTTGTCGAGTGTGGGCCCCAGTCTTCACGAATTCATGTCTGCATCTCCTCACCCGGCTTACGTATTTACCATCGCGCGTCATTCTGACCCGCCAACGTGCGTAATTTCACTGTTGGGTGCCGGAAAGAAAGACAACAGAAGAAGGCATCGTTCAGATGACAGTGCTATTTTCCTTTACAGTTTACTTTTGCGAGGGCCATGCGACACGGCACTCGGTTATCGATTCATGTTATTTACTGTCAAAAATTTTGGGGTATTTTGAGCGAACATGCCAATCAGTCTTGGTTGTTAATACTTGTTAGAAAGTTGTATTTTTGAAAAGAAGGAAATGTGTGATCTCTCTTCTGCGGTGAATAATTCCGTGACGCTTACGACGCACCACGACAGTCAAAACCGGTCAGTAAGAAATAAATTCGCTGTCGTGCATTGCAACGTGTTTTTCATCTTATGGATTCATAGTGGAAAGCTCAGTCCTTGGAAAGGAGATGTCTAAGTGTGTATTATGACGAAGCCTTCTCGTTAAAGTTGGGGTTAGAATTGGATGTTTCATTGGAGGAATTACCATTTCCATCTCTGCGTTGTTTCTGTACTGGTGATGGGTTTTATAGTATTTGTATGGCACGTTTTAATTGTTTTTGATCATTTTTGGACAGGTTATTAAGTTATTTCCACCTGAATACTCAGGGGGTTTATGATTAAAGAAAGTAATTGATATTGGAATTCTATGGCGTTCGGATCAACTTTATGGAACTTTGTGATGAATTGCGAAAAATAAACGCCTGGTAAGCTCCACTGTATTTCATTGAAAATGTCCGGATTCGTTGAACAGTCGATATCGCCGTGTGCGATGCCCTGATGATGTCAACTGCTGGACGAAACGGGTCGTTTTCAATTAAATCCAGCGGAAGTTGCGATTATTTTTATTTTTCGCAATTTCAACGATATGTTACTAAATCATCATTCATATATGCCTGGCTGAATGACATACCCGTAGTAACCAACTACTAATGAGAGGTGACTGCTTTGTCCTATTGATTCTTCCTCCGTCACGGATATGTAATTCGCCCTATTGGGCGTTAATCAATTATTTAACCCATTAAAATTAATAAATGGGTTTCTAATGTATCGTCACCCAATCAGCTACATGCCAGTAATTACTTCACTGCAATAAATGCAGGTACACGTGAAAACCTGTTGGGATGAGTTACAAGTGGATTAGAGAGGTAAAGCCGTCACAGTTCCTAATTTTTGCATGATAGGTGTTCCGATTTATCGTCCTTTTAATTTTTCTGGAAAATCAGTTGTATCATCTAATGGGTTTTGGACGATGTAACTATCCACAGCGTAAGCATCTATAGAATAACAAATACGAAGGGTGTTCAAAAGATAACGGGTATTTTTTAATTTCGCATGGTGCACGGCATAGTGCACCATGATTTTTTGCCACAAGGTCAAACGATTAATAAAGAGTACTACTTACATGTTCAACGGCGTTTGTGTGAAGCAATACGGAAAAAATGCCCATATATATGGCGGAACAATTCATACCTTTAGCACCACCCCGATATAATGCACATGCTCACTGCTCGTTTGTGAATCTTTGGCCAAAAACATTACTGTAATGATGTCCCAGCCTCCTCATTCGCCAGATTTAGCCACGTGTGACTTCCTGTTCCCCAGAATGAAGAGAGCATTCAAGGGCCGTCGCTATACAAGCATATACAGCATACCTGTATGATATTAAAAACGTTTTGCTGAGAGAGCTAAAAGTTATACCAAAGAGTAGTACCAGAAGTGTTTAGGGGATTGGAAAAAGCGCTGCCATAAGTGTATTATATCGAATGGGGACTACTTCGAAGGGGATGACATTGAAACAGACGAATGAATATAATTCTTTCCAAATAGCTCAAATTCCCGTTTTTTCTTGAATACACCTCGTATGCAGCCGCTTCGAGTAGTTTTTGTAAAGTGTTTCCCCAGGAGAGAGGTTCGATAGCAATGAATGCAGAAGTCTCCCGGTGGCAGTGTTCATCCGCTCCATCGCGTGGCAAACTGGATGTGGCTTTCATTTCATTCTCCGTCCTGGGCTTTCATTTCCTACCGGGAGGCGTTTGGTTCCCTCGAGGTGCCTTGCCCTCCCCACTCGAGCCGTCGTCTGTGAGCGGGTTATCCCTCGGCTGGTGGGCATTCCCTCGCCGCCCCTCCCCTCACACGACTCCCGTGGTTTTCCCCGTCGCCTCCTTCCCGCCACCCTCCTTTCCGACCGCTGGCAGGCATGGGAACGGGATGTGAGCGGCGAATGGGACACACCGGTTTTGTCAGATTGATCGATTGAGTGGATTCCCTCCCTCCCACCCGAAAAACAACACGGGGCTTAATGAACCTAGTTGGACATAAATATAAGGGAAATGCGAGGAAATAATAAATGTGTCATGAAGATTTATGAAGTGGCAAATTTAATTAGAAATTCCTAATAGTTGTGAAATTTTCGCAATGTTAGACCAAAAAGCGTGGGTCCACCATCTCGAGAAAATGCTCAACTTGTTGAATATTGTTATGTCTCCCAATTCCCCCTTCGTATTAGTTTAGGGGAGACGGTTGACAGCTAAGGTCAATTTCGCCATTAAGGGTGGATGGGAAGGGTGGAGAGAAACCCGGCATCGACATTAGCCTACTGTTAACGAAAGGCGTCAAGGGGTCCGCAGCTTAACGTCCCATCCGGCGGACGGTGTACTCGCTCGAAGTTCTCTCCACAAAACACCTCAAGGAGATCGGGAGACCACTGAAAAATATCTGCCATCTCCAGGATTCGAACCTGGGACCTCTGGGTGGGAAATGAATACTTTAGCCACTGCACCATCTCGATCCGCTTTCCCCTTCGTGCTTTCCAGTTCTGCGTGACCTGTCGTGGTATGGTGGTCTGCCTTATAAATGGTTGTGGTTCATTTTTATTTCCTCCTTTTTCGCGTAAGGAAGAACTATTTAATTGGGTGAAATCAACGCTTATTTTGATTTAACCCTTCCCCCGGCATGCATATAAATGTGCACGTTATTTGAGGTTTTTGGCGAATATTCTTTCCCTTTTCCATTCCTCTCCCATATCCTTCCTTATCCCTTACACATCCCACCTGGTGCTTGCACCCCCTGCCTCACACCTTTTTTGGTGGATCTTTGGATATTTATGAAAATGTAGAATAGCTCCACTACTTTTCCCGATGCCCGGGCGGAATGATTTTCTTGTTGCAGAATGTCTTGAGGGACGCGAAGTGCGTATCGTTGGCGCTGCTACTGCAACTTCTGCTTATGAAAGTGTGCAATTTTTTTCTATCTTTATTTTTTTTAGAATCCCAAACGAATGAATTGTATTCATACAGTATTATCTGCGGTAATAGCTTCAATCCAACTTCGATAGGTCATATTGCGAGTGGTATGTATGTCAGAAAAAAATCATGGACAGGAATATACGAATTTAGTTATCACATTACGGGAACCTTGCCCCAATATGCAGCTAAAAGGGCAGTAGTTTGCAT
Organism: Hetaerina titia; assembly: GCA_037158775.1. Classification (NCBI taxonomy): domain Eukaryota; kingdom Metazoa; phylum Arthropoda; class Insecta; order Odonata; family Calopterygidae; genus Hetaerina; species Hetaerina titia. The sequence continues at coordinate 39,768,700 of CM073779.1, forward strand.
TATAGCCAGGAATAGGTCAAAGCTGAATAAAATCAAATTATCTTTCTTTGGTAAACGCCATCGATCAGCGTTTAACGTTCGGAAAATCGAGTGATCCGATTGGCTGGTTTCCGTTCGAGCTCTAACTAGGTTGCCAATAATTTGTTTCATTTTTTCATAGAACTCCTATACAAAGCTGTATCTTGCTCAATCATCTATTCATGTTCAATTATCTTGGAACAAATAATTTGTCCAGTAGACCACTGGGATCGCTGCTATAATCTCTGTATTAAGTGATGTTATTTCTTTAACGGCAAGCTTAAACCACCTCGCAGTCGTTTCTCGATTCCTAAGCGCCGTTAACCTTTCCAGTCGGCGTTCCTGTTCCTGGGTGGCTGTCTGGCTCCTACTGTCCAGTGGGTATTTCGCCAGGCCCTCGTAATTGCCTGCATTTTAAACTCTTTGAAGCTTCATAAATTTCATTTTAACCATTTTTTCTTTTTATATAGTACTTATTTTACTTATATAGTAATTTTATAGTCTTATTAAATACATATAAACCATAAACATAGTATTCAACCCGAAGGTCGGTTTGGTAGGTGATGGTAGAGTTCACCCAGTACTAAGCCCAACGGCGTGTGAATATTCACTGTGCCGGTTATGGTTTCTCAGGAAGATCTGGTACCCAAAAAATCATAGCTTGGGTGGAGCCCGGGACCCTCCGGTCAGTGGTCCTACGCTCTACCCCCTGGACTACCGCGACCCACTAATGCATGTAGAATATTATTTATTATTAATAGTGATTTCTACTTTTTTGATTTCAATGAGCATTTATAAAAGCATTTGTCTTCTTTGAGCATTTCATTGAAATAGTTTTTCCTCGTCTGTATATACAGGTTAGTCGTTTTCTTCTCCTTCCGCCATAACTTATAATAATGAACAAGTGATAGCACATTCCCATAAGGTATTGATTAATGACATGAGAGGTTTCGATGAACTACATCATCTTCAGATACACGCTGCATTCAAGTGCCGTCTTATGGTTTTTTACTGGGGGGGAAGAAGAGAGAAATATGTGGGAGGGGATGTGGAAAGTGGCTTTAACGGATGAAGGGGATGTATGGGGAGGATAGGGAAATACGACGTGAAAAACAGTGAACACAGAAGAGAGCCTGGGTCCCACTTAGGTGATCAAACGGCCATCTCGGTGCACCATGTCCGCAGCGGGAAACGATGTCTACAGAGTGGGGGGAATTAGTCTTCACCGGGGTCAGGGGACGAGAATCCCTTGGAGTGGTGAGAAGAAGGATAAGGTTCACCGCATTTGGCACTCACTGGGGGGGGGTGGAAGAAGGGGGGCGCTCGGGACACGAGTGTTTCACGGTTAGCTATCATACCATAAGGGATATTGATGGAAAGGAGGGAGAGGTGGAGGTGAACTGTATAAAATTAAGGGTGGGGGTGCTCCCCTTGACCCGTTGGGCAATTTCTAATTGTTCCAGCGCGTCCAACTTCTCGCCTTTATTTTGCACATTAGTGCTTCCAAATTACAATTACGAGCATGATTAGTCTCCAGTAAATGTTTGGCAATCATCGATGTGATGTTGTCTAGGATACTGCACTTTTTGTGTTCTTTGATTGTTATTATTGGTAATCTACCGGTTAAGTTAGGTGTTTGATGAACACAG